>VYZV01027128.1:0-40475 GCA_013401275.1 Pandion haliaetus | reverse complement strand
TGCCCCCCCTCCGCACACCCTTCCAGCACCCACCCCCGCACACATAGACACCCCTTTCCTCCCCCCAACAACAATCAAATCAGGAGACACAAGAAAATGCACAGAGACGGTTAGACACAAGGCCAGAAACTTACCTGCTCCACAACCAGCTGCCAAAGTAAAGGTTCACTTAAGCTCCCCCCCAAAAAAATCAATTGTCCTTCCTTTTTAAAGGTTTGCTCGCTCCTTCCAAAAAAAAAAAAAAAAAAGGGGGGAGAGAAAAGAAAGAAAGAAAAAAAAAAACCTTCTGGTTCCCAACTCGGAGCAGTCACTCTTTACAATTTATTTTGTCGTACATCATTTGATCACCATGAATTAGCAACAGCAAGAAAATGTACGAGAGAGAGAGAAGGAGAGAGAGAGAAAGAGAGAGAGAGCGCAGAGCTTTCTGCAAGAGAAGAAGAAGAAAAAATGTACGTGTGACAAATTATGCTACCAAGAAACAACACATCATTATCCTTGGGCCTGGGGCTCAGTGAGTCGTAACGAGAGTAATAGGAAATCCACGGTTGGGGAGAGAAACGGTCGTGCATGGCCAGTGGAGAGAGACCATACAGGGGGATGGATGCTGGAGAGACTCGCAAAATTATGGCTCAAGGCTATTGTAAAAATTGTCGAGCGTAAATGACTGCGATTTCAAACATCTTTGGAAGAAAGAAGGGGAAAAAGCGAGCCCCCCCCTCCTCTCTGCCTCCCTCCCTCTCGCTCTCCCTCTCTCTTCTCTCTCTCTATAAAGAACCGTCAAGTTTTAGTGCGCATTGCTAATTAGTCAATTTCTCTCTGCCTTCACAGGCTGGCGACTTTGCTGCTGAGCTGAAACTGCTAATTTCTGTGACCAGCTTTTTTCTTAGCTGTGATCTGGATGAATGAGTAGCTGTCTCACAGAGATGACAAAAATAAACTCTAATCCCCCCAAAAATTTCCACTACATCTTTCTCATGCATAGATTTATGATCTTCAAGCGCCCTGTGCAATATGCAAACTTTTTATGTGCGAGTGTGTGTGTGTGTGTTTGTGCTGGGGGGGGGGGGGTTGTCTGTTGTATTCAGGTTGCACTGTATTTGTTCTGTGTCTCAGCTCTCCCCCCACACCCCAGATGTGATGGAAATAATGTCTGATTTCAGTACCTGATATATTGTCACCCCCACCCCCCTTGTATTTATATTATTGCTTTGACAGGATACATCCTCCTTCCTTCCAAGTATGATGAGGCTGGAGGGGTGGAAGGGAGAGAAAGAAAGTGAGGCTACTAAATGGTGTTAGTGGTAAAACGTTCCCTTTACATTTGTTCCTCTGCACTGTTCAAGATTTATGATCTTGTTTGAAGGCATATTTTCTCTATCGTTTTGTCTGGTTAGACAACCGTCTCTGAACTTCACTGTCAGCTCTTCAACAGATAAGGGTTCAGAAGTCACTTTTTTTTTTATTAGAAGATTAGCATATTGTCAGANTATGAGAAGGTTAGCATATTGTCAGATTTGTCTTTCGGTTTTGAGACTTTGCAATGCAGAAGCCTGAATCAAATGGCAGGAAAGCAGCTGCTATTTCACAAACGTAACCTTTCAACTTTCTGCCAGAGCTGATACCCTAGAAACGTGCACAGCACAGCCCATGGGCTGGGGCTTTGTTTTGTTTTTTGCTCCTTTATAGTTGTAAGAAGAAGAGGGAATTCTCATTGTAGGCATTTTGGGCTTTTTCTTTCCACCTAGGGGCATTTTGGTAGAGGACATGTTCTCTACACTTTATCTCATGATATATTGCACCCTCACATTTATAGCTCTGTTCTTCTGTTGTCAAACCTCCAATTGTCCAAAAAAAAAAAAAAAAAAAAAAAGAGAGAGAGAGAGAGAAAAGGTGGAATGTATGCCCTTGAATGAAATGCACATGAAAGGAGACTGGAGTGAGCACTTAACAGAAAGTTTTACCTAGTGTGAAATCCATGTGCCCCATCCCCTTTCCCAGATAATACTCAGGCTCCCATTAATTAAAATACACACCAGGAGTGGGACTTTGAATGCCAGGTCTCATGGTCTTTCTCTTTGACTTGGCCAAGGATGCCAATACATTTACAGAGCTGGAGTCAGATTGCTCAGGAATGCAAAGGACTGGAATTGAAAGGCATCAAGGCAGTTTTTGTTTTTATTTGGTGACTTTAAAAAAGAAGTTCTGCCACACCTTTGTGTTTTTCCTCACCACATAGCTCGCTTCCTTCTCCCTTGGACGTCAATTATTTCTGCAGGAAATTTCCAAGAGAAATTAGGCAGCTGGTGTTTTAGGGCATAGTATCCTTCCTGAAAAAATGACACCATCCCTTGCTGCTTCTAAAACTGTTTCCTGTGTTTTGCTCCTGCTGTGCATCCCCTTCCTCCCAGTTTTACCCTGTTGGCCACCCAGATTTTTACCTTGTTCAAGTGAAGAGAAACGTGAATTGTAAGACGCCTCCATTTCAATAGTAGCTGGTGTCTTCCGTGACATGAGTTGTCTCCCAACTGTAGTAGATGGGAAGAACAATTTTTATATCATGCTTGTGCTGCTGAACTTTACTGCTGTAATGGCTGTAAATAATCCCCATGGGGTTTCGTATCAGTTTTCACTGACTGATGTGTCACACACTCTTATACCATTGTAAGCTGCCAAAATACGTCTGTGCCAATGTGTAGCAAGTTTCTGGGACTAGCATACTGGTATGTTTTGCTCATTAGTGAAAAGACCTGGTTAATTTTTATTTAACTTTGCTACACTAACTGCAGTTGAAATAAAGTTCAGTCTTACTTACGTATATGATTAGTGGTCACTTATGAATTACACTGGACAAGTATTTGGACAAGTATTTCCAAAAGTCCTGGGTATGGTATATTCTAAATGGGCTTGAACTCTTTTGAAGGGAGACTTCAAAGTTTCTAACTCACTTGGGTGCCTTTCAAAATTTTACACATTTAATCTGCAAAGTAGGAGATTAAAGTTCATCTCTTACAGACGGCAGCTGTCAGCAGAAAATACCATGTGTTTTCTTTCTCCTGCAGTTACTCCCAGACCTGCACCATGTAAATTTATCAGTTTTTTTCTTTGGAGCAAAACTCGATGTACTTGCCACTTGGTTTAAGCAGGGACTTCATGTCTCTAGTTTATAAGCCTAAGACGATCACAGACTTAAGGGAAACCACTGGGAGCGAAGACCATCTCCCCCGAGGCAATGAACACATACTAACTCCCGAGCCTTCCCTATCAGAGCTATAGGGCTCTAACCCTAAGCAGGATTTCCAAAGAACGGCGGGCAGTGCCCCATGCTTCCACCTTTTCAAAGCCAGACGTTTGTAGATGTTGTGCTTTTACTTGTCTTCCTTTAGCTCATGTCTTTCCATCCATGCAGACTCCTCAACTTACCAAATCCCCATTGCAGAGGCTTGTAGTAGAGAGGTTAATACTGCACAAGGAACTGAATCACATCTTGCAATTAAAGGAGGAAGTCCTCATGCAAAGGAGGCCTTCATCAAGACAGTGTAAGGCGTTGCCATTAAAATCCCAGGGAACAAACTTGGTAAGTAAGCAAGGTAAATACTTTTCAGTAAGAGTAATTGTATAAAAAAGATAAATTTAGATCTCCTCTATTATCTGTGCTGGTAGTATGAAACACATCTCTGCCCAAATGATGTTTTGTGGGGGATTTTTTGCAGATTTTGTTGTTGCAATATGCACTGATACCCTGGCACAGCTCAGAAATCAAGTTATGTGCACAGTATCTTAATTATTAAGAACAAAAATAAGTGTCAATTCTGAACACCTGCCCCTTTGTCATTGAGGCTGCTGTCAGAGCCTCAGCTGGCTCCCCTGTTTGGGGCACAGAAATTGCCTTTTTGTGTGTCGTCCGGCCTGCTGAACTCTCTCAACAGTCTGCATTTCAGCCACTGTTGGATTTCAAATGGTGTAACAGAGATGATGGTGCTCACCAGAGCCACCTGTATGTGGATGGGATCTCTCACCACAGGAAAAGAAAGTTCTCTTGGTGGCCTTCCAGAGAGGTAAAGACTACAGGTCAGCTGGATCGTTTCTGTTGGGCAACATGCCATACTAGTTGTTCAGACAGATCTGAGTGCACAGGTCCTTTTTGTAGTACAAGTACTATACAAAGAGATGAGCAACAGCAGTATTGGCTGTTACCAGTAACGTTGCTACTCATGCCAAACATTGCTGTGTAATCCACCCTGAAGTCTCTGACGTGGAGGTCTGTAAGCTCGCACTTCAGAAGGTAGACCTGGGATCACAGCCGCACTGTTCCTGGAGTACAGATGAACTACTCACTTCATCCATTGCCAGGTAGTGTCAGTCCAGGAGTAGGGCGGGAGTGGAAACCTGATTTCAGGAGGTTGCAGTGGTGGCTGTTAGAGCCAGGGCCCATGAGCCTGGACGTCTGGTTTCCCACCACTGGCACACAGTGATTGTACATACACTGGCTTGCACGCTTTGCGTTTAGGGCCTGGGAACCATCCGAAGCTTGCAGGTGCCTTATTGTTCCCTGGGGAGGCCTTTTGCCTGGAAACTGAGGAGATGTGAGGCATTGCAAGGAGCTGGGAGGGAGGGAGATCTGAAATCAAACATTATCTTGGGTCTAATAATACAGATCTAACAACCTTGACCCAGGTGCATCCTTTAATATCTCTGTGCTTCAGCTGACAAATGCTAAAAAGGGTTTTCATTAGTGCAGTCCAAGGCTCTCCCAGCTTGTGATCCATGGGCTCTGCTGAGCACATCTGCCCAGCTCCACCCCCAGCTGGGTATTTTTGAACGTTTACTATTACGCTTGCTATGCCAGTGGCTGCTGCAACTGTGTGGCTCTAGAGACTGGCACAACTGGCCCCAGAGGTGTCACCGGCCACTGGCATCCTGGTCGCCTTTGTTGTGTCCTGGTTAATCCATGCTTGCCTAGTGCTTTGAGTTTCCTCCAGGAATACTGACCGGTTTTATTTATACACACAGACATATTGTGAAGTATTGTTTCTATGCCCGAATGTACGCAGAACAGGAATTTTTCCATAACAAAGAGTTGTAATACCATTAAGTATTCAGGCTTTTGCCCTGCTTGCCCAAAGCTCTGGTGGGGGTGGACTGGGAGCTGCTAAACGGAACCCTAAATGAATGATCCTAAGAACACCAAAATACAAACTGTTCTTCCTCCTCTCACAGTCCCCAAAAAGGCAACAGGGTAAACTACATAAAAAATTAAAAAGTCATTCAGTGCAATGCTGTGCAATCAAAATGACATGAATAAAGTTTGTAGAAAACCCGTAGCTTCTGAAAAATAAAAATATAAGGTATTGCCTCTGAAAGAGTTATTAAAATAACTTTGGGGGGGCAGAACTCAGAACTGTTAAAAGAAGCAGCTAAGCTTGGGGAAATTGCAATCTAAAAGCAAGGTGGATTAAGCAAATCCTTCTGTACAGAACCATGCTACAACTAGGAACCCTCTAACCATCACTCGGAAAAGCTTACGCTCTGGGACTCAATATTCAGGCATGCGAGCTTTAGTGATTCTGTCTGCACTGTACTCCCAATTAAGGGACACTCTCTTGTGCTTAAGTCCATTTCTGTTCAGGAAAGCATTTTAGCATATCTTAAAGCGTCTTCTTAAGTGCTGTCTTGAAAGGGAATTCTTTCCTGACGTGGAACACGTTGGTATTCACCATTCAGTTTGGCTGAATTTTCTGAGCCTGGTGCACACAGGACTCATTGCAGAACTAGGAGGAGGATATGCTGGTGGCAAGTGACACCATGATTGCTCTAAAGCCACAGTCAAGCTTTGTAAGGAGCCATCCCCAAGTGGGAGAGTGCTCCATCCCAGTTGCTCAGTTTCTTGAGGCAGCATTTTGAGACGCATGGGGAAAAGGGCAAGCTTCAGAGCAACAGGAACTAGCTGGATTGCAGTGGCTAGATTTAGAGTACATTTTTGTACCAAAGTAATACATAATCCATAGGTTTAACATGGCTCTTACAAGCCCCAAGGGAGCACTAACAGTTTTTAAGGGAGAGAAGAGTTGCAAAAAATTTTTTTAATTCCTTATCAAGCAAAGTCTGCTGACAGACTTTTGTTCTCCATCACATCTAAATGCTCTGGGGACAGAAATTTTTGCTGTAGTGCTCCATTTCAACTGCCCCAAGATGGTCTCCTCCCTTTGGATGTAGCAGAGAGGACCCATTGGATGTCAACTCCTTCATGAGGAAATAACGATTTAAAATAAAATGTGGTAACTTTCACTACCAAGATACTTATTTATTAACATCATTTTGGGGGCGTAACTTAAACATAAGTATAAAAGAGCAAAGTAAATGTGACTTAAGGTTTACGGTCTCCCCTTGCTTTACTCCATCTTTCTAAGATAACACAGAGCACCTGCTGACCTGGCTGCTTAAATAATAGGGCATTGCTTAAATAGTACAGTCTTGTTCTGCTCCAGAAGGGAAAAAGGTGATCTCTCTGCAGAGATCATGTATCATTGCTTTCTCAGTAAACAGACCTATTCACCATTGTAAAATAGTCAACGTGCTGCTTCTCCCCCATATTCTGAACTGTATTTTTAAAATCAGAATCTGCTAACTCAAGTTAGCTAGTTTGCTGAGAGAAAAAAACCACACAGAAAACATGGAGACAGGGCTTCATGAGATTAAAACCAGGTAATCTTTAACTTTATGTAGCCAGTGAAAGTCAAGCATTATTCCCTTAACTGGTGTTGATCCTCACTAGTTGGTGAGGGTGATTTTGGTGAACTCCAGTAGTGGCTCCGACTTAACCCAACTAGCTACTCAGATAAACAAAGACCTCTGCCTTGTCTCCACTAGGTCCAACTGCAAAATAGCAACCTGAGGTTGGTGTAGCATTGTAAAAATACACTTTTTTGTCAGGGAAGATAAAACTTCAGTAGCAGATACTCTGAAAGGGGAGAAAATGGGAGCAGGAAAATAATTTCTTTCCTTTGCTGAAGTGTTTCTCTGCTTCTCAGCAAAGTGGACAGCTGTGTCCAGCTTCCTGGTTCGACTGTGGCCCAGGCAGTAGAAACCAAAAAAGTCCTCACTGAATGGCTGGCAGGGCTCTGTGTGTCACCAGTCAGCTGTTTCAGGTCAGTATCTAGTTCACATAATAAAAACGTCCTTGTATTTGGCTCTGAGTGACATTGCCTTGGAATACGAGCAGATCATCTGTGGTCTGCTTTGGCGTGAAGGATATGCCAACCGTTCACAGCTGGGAATTGTTCCCCCCTCACCTTTTTTAATATTTCTGTGGTGCCAAATGTGGAATGTGAGGAAATCAATAGCCTGCTGTACCAGAGGATTAAGAGGAGACTTTAGTCTTCCCTGTTATCAACAAACTCATTCGTGAGCCATATATGGGAGGCAAAAAAGCAGGTATGAGGGTAGATATCATTAATTCTAAAAAATGGAGATGAAATAGAATAAAGCAATACTTGATGTTGGAGCCCAGTCACCAGAACTTCATCTCTTTTTTTTTTTCTTTGGCTCAAGTTGCCTGAGTGATTTTCAGGTACCTACTGCTCACGAGATAACATCTTCCTGTCTGCCCAATGCCTCATATTCATTTACACCAAGATATAAATAAACATCCCAAATATCCTAGGGCTGAGAGATGACATCGGAGAAAAATGAAAAAGGTTTCCATTTTAACTTCATTCTAGTACAGCTCATCAACAGACGAAGGTTCATTGCTGATATTAAGGGCCAGTCCTAGTGGACCCAGTGCTCGCTCACACAAGCTATGAATCTGGCCAATAGTCTTTTACTGATGATAAACCAGGGAGACAGGCAAAATGAAGAACATCCCTCTGCTGAGAAATTTCATTTTTTAAAATTAGACATATTTGAGTTACAAAAGACTGCAAAAGTGTTCAAAATAATAAAACTTTAGGATTTCTGTGCTCCTTATCTAAAGAATAGCCACAATGATTTAAAACGAATGTGATTAAAAGGAAATTTATATATTGCACCTTGACTTTGGTTTCAGACCTGAATGGATTTTAACCGCCAAGCGACAAGCCCTTTAAAATGGGATTACCAATGGAAGTTCTGTTTTTTTTAAGCTACCATGGTGCTATTATAACATCCAGGCTTCTTCACAGCCCTTGGTCCACCGTCAAGAACTCCCACTGACAGACACCAAGACTAAAGCTAGGGTAGTGACCCGAGTTATTTTGGAAGTTACAGCTCAAAGTATAAGATTTCATGCAGTAGCTCTGATGACAAAAAACAAATTTACCACATGGAATCTCACAACATATTGTGCGGTAACTCAGAAAATAACTTGGGTTACCATCACACACATATATATATAATACGCATTAACAGCATTTATAGACACTGATCTATTAAGTCATTTTCCTACACTACCTTCAGACCTTTTGTATGAAGCAGAAAAACCATCATTAAAGCTATGGTTTGCCAGACAATTACTTTGTCAAATCTCAAGAAATTGCATAATAAATTGTATACATGCATCAAACATGAACAGCAGAGGGGTATAACAAGCTGTGTATTTCCAGTCCACTTGTTCTTTCATCTAAACAGTAGCTTTTGTTTTGAAGAGTAATACTATATTCTTTTCAAGGCATAAAATGTGCATATACATTTATCTATCAAACTAAGTAGAAGTAATTGAAACACTTAATATGCACAGCAATAAAGAAACGCACGAACAACTTCATTATTAATGTCTATTGATTATTTATGTTTTCAAATAGGCAAATGTAGCTACTAATATTTTTTCATGTTAGTCTATATGTGCATTTTGGCTTTACCTGTTTATTGGCAAATTTACTATCCACATTATGGGTGTTTTTATTGCTGTACACTCATTTGCTATGCACATAACTGAGGTCAGTTTACGAACTGACTAGTGTTTACTCAATTTGATTACTATGTAACATTGCTGAGACTATTCCCCCTTTGGAAAATTAACTGTACAAGGAAGCCCAGTAAATCTTTACTTAAAAATTCCAAACTTTAGATTGATTTCAGCAGTGGGTCTGTATTGATCTAAAAAGCTTTGCGTTCCTAACTAAAAACTAATCTTTATTTCACCCTTTAGTGACTGCAGCCATAAATATGTTCACTCGTACTGGAGTTTAGTGGATTAATGGTTATTGGAGATTGTGGCTTCCAACTGAGGTTGGTAAACCTTAACCTTTGGAGGACAACATGAAGGCATTTAGCCCTTGTCATCTGTAATAGCTGGGTCCGTTTCTGACAGTTACCTGAGTGTTAAAAAAGAGGCAGAGCAGGGGATAGGAAATAAAGTACCAGGGGTTCACTTTAGCTGTTAATCACTTATTTGACTGACCACTGTATCTGGACCTGACTCTTTTTCTGATGCAAAGACATTAAAATGAAACAATTATTTGGTTTGTTCGTGATACTAGAACTCCAAAATTTCCAAGCACTAGAATTAGTCATGCCTCAAAATTAAAAGACAGAAGTATCGTGTCTCCTATTCTTTTATTTCACCGTGTTTGCGGGAGATGCTTTATGTGACTCAGGACAGATCTTTCTCACTGTCTCTGACAGAGGATTTTTGAAGGCAGCTGGCAGGAGACATTACCTTACATTCCACTGCAATGACTTATTAGTTATTACCCAAAACATAATTATACTAATTGTTATAAAAACTGTAATTGCATTAATGTCTTAAAGTAGGGTTTATTCCGGAGTGTCATGTTCTGAAATAGATGTCAATTAGCACTTAAGTTATGAACAAGCCATCCCTACAAAACTTTAATTCACTCAAGTCAGCTTAAGTTACTCAAGAAAGTAATGTGAGGGTAGAAATTATTCCCACATGTAAGGACTGAGATCTGCCCTAACTTTTCATTAAAGAGAATAATGATTATTGAGAACATAAAAAAATTATTTCATTAGCAATACAGAGAAGGTTTCACTGGAACACGAAATATACAAAACGGTAGATGTCAAGTGATTATATTAACAGACACAATTCAATATCCATTGTTCCAGAAAATATACTGAGCTTAAAGGAGAGATTTCTTCTGCAGGAAATATTGACTCGAGCCTGCCTAAATTCAAGGGAGAGATTTATTTTTCATAAGCAGGTACCATCTTGTGACAGTCACTTCTGTAATTATTCCCATTTGAGAGCATAAGGAATACTTGTGTCAAAAAGGGCACCTGGTTTTTGGAAACCGATCCCATTTTAAAACCTTTCTTTCTATTTCTATTAATTCTTCTATTTTTGCAAATGAAATTCCCAGGAAGGGAGATTGCTTTTGTAATAACATAGAATCGCAGTCGCTGGCAGCTGTTGCAAATGATTCTAGGCAATTTATGTCCCTCGAGACATTTCCCCAACATCAAGGTAATCAGGGCCAGTGGGATATAATCTGGGAACAATTCTAACAACAGGTTTCCCATCCTGGACCAAAAAACACAGTCCCAGGGGACATGCAGATTGCTCGCTGTGCCTTGACATTCACTCCTAACAGTTAGCTGCAAATTTTGCATCTGTTTTGTTTATTAAACTAAGAGCATTGATTCAAACATTTAAACAAAGGTAACGAGACTGTAGGAATACCGAACATCTGCTAGGCAGAAGATTGCCCTTATTTTGCCATTTCATTTGTCTTACCGTTTCCTTTTTCCTTCAATTCTCTCTGACTGTGATAGATTTCACCCAAGAAGGTCAAAAAGCACAGCAGCACATGGGGTGGGACCCTGCTGTTTGCTGTCCTCAAAGATGGGAACAGGATTTGTGGGGGTCTTCTACAAGCTTTGGCTAACAGCAACAACTGTTGGGGCTTTGTAGAGATAATCTCAGTTTTAATAATAAAGCATTGGCTTTCTTAAATGTATTGGTTTCTAGAAATCTTTGATGATCTGGATTGAATTTTGTTTCCCCTTAGTTGGCAAAACAAGCCTTAAAAATGTGACCTAAGTGGAGAGAGTGGAAAGAATAGAGTACTTCTACTGCAGGAGGCTGAGGGGACAAAAATCTGCCTCTATCTCCCCTGCAAGCATACATGGAGAATATACACAAAATGATGGCAGTTAAGAGTATCCTAAAAACATTAGCTCATTAACAGTCCCTAAAAACTTTGTGCCATATAAATAAAGTCACAGTAATTGTAGATATCTTCTGATTCCACTTGGGGTAGAAACAAGAAGGAAAATTTCCAGCTCATGGCCAAATGCTAAGGCACCTGTGTTTGATGCAGCATTCACAGCAGCAGCAGCAAGAAGAATGAAAATGGTCCTTTTGGACCAGCATGAAGCAAGACAAGCATGTGCTGCCATGCACAAGACAGAAGAACTATTGCCTCTCCCTTCAGCACCAGGTGTAGACATCTTTCTGACATTTGGGAGATACCTTCATCTGTCTGCATGGGACTGTCAACCTGAGGAATGGAAGGAGAAATGAGTCTGCCTCTTGACTACCTATTCCTGCAGCAGGGCAGACCTGGCAGCTGTCTGAGCCACTGTTGTAGGGTTAGCGTTAGCAGAACTAAGTGCCCCAGGGAGCAGTGGTGACAAGGGACCACCAAGCTCATTTCTACTGAATAGGCTTTGTAAAAGAGTTGCTGGGCAAGGAGAACAGCTCTAAATTCTACCAGGTTATTGGGATGAGCAAGTGTGATGGATCAGTGGGATAATGGCTCAAAACAAGGGAAATGAGGGTATGGAGCTGATGTTTTCTGGCTGGGAAAGGAGTATGTGGAGTTGGCATGGTTTTTTATGAGGAGGATATGCTCACAGAACATCACAGGCATCACCGAGCGAGGGGGAAAATATTTGTGGGAACATTTGTTAAACTTGTGGGAGCTCATCACTCATGGTCACCTAGCTGAGATCAAAGTAGGGCCACCTAGAGTAAGACTGCTGCTCTCCTCAGATAATGCCAAGCTGCTTAGAATATTATGGGAAAAATACAATGAAATTAAAAATGACCACATCATTTCACACAGCAGTAAGTATGTCATAAGAAGTTTTTATCACATGGACTTGATGCACGTTGTGCAGTAAGAAAGTAGATTTGATCAACAGGAATATCTGCTATACAGCTAATATGATCTACTGAGTCACAAATCCTCTTTTTCATAATGCTTAAATATGGATTTACATGATGGACTATAACAACTCCAAATGCACCGTTTATGTTTATCATGTAAATAATGATGAGTTTTCAAATTAGAATGCAGATCAAAATAACACGCTAGTTATTCAAATGGCTTCTTGGTTCAGAAACTCACTTTTTTAATAGTTGAAAAGTACGAACTATTTAGACTGTGAGCATACATTACTGAGACCCATGTGAGTAATGGGCACATGAAAGTGGTCCTGCTGAACTCAGTAGGTTTACTCAGCTGTTTAAAGTTACTTATGGCTGTATGTACCTGCAAGAGAGATATCAAAGTCAGTAAGGCCACTTTATATTTTCTTGTTGACTTCCAAAGATTCTGTGAGCTGATCACTAAGATCCTATTCACATTCACTATTTGCTGCTAGGGGAATAATTTCTGTGCCCAAAGCACATGCAATGTGATCACTATTTTGCTAGTTTTTCTACCCTTTTCTTCTTTCACAATGCAGTACTTTTAAAAAATGCAAGAAACCTTGCCAGGATCCTGTTGAAGTCCACGCACCTTCAGAAATGCTGTGCTACCCTCTCTCAGCCTGCCTTTGCATGCCTCAGCTGCATGCTAGCCCTCCAGCTTCTGTGTGTATGCACAAATGTGAGGATCTATGGGAGTCGGGGTAGGTCCTGCATTTGACATTAAATCTTTAATAGTTAAGCAATAAATTGTTCTCTGCATTGTCCAGTGTTGCTGGAAAACAGACCCATTTTCACCTTTGAAACTAGGATCTCAGCCAGGGGTTGCTTTTGTAGTTCTCCAAGGCTAAAAACCAGTCTTGTGCAAAAGGCCAGTACAAAGGTCTTACAAGTCAAGTTATTCAAATCCTCCCTCAGCCCTGAAAATTAGTCCTGATTGCTGTAGTTTGTGGCTGACAACAGGCTTTGGCTGCCTCTCAGTAGAAAGGTGAGGTCTAAAAATAACCGAGGTCCAAGTGTTCAGGGGATACTAGAAACGCCAAAGGTTATTTGGCATTATCTTTTCCTGTTCTGTACCCATCTCACCCTAAACAGGCAGAGTCCATCCCCTTCTACTTCCTCTGAGTTAATTATAACTTGCATTGAGTAGTGTCATGGAGAGAGACATAAAAAGCAGCAACACTAATAGTACTCAAGGGGAATTTAGCAGCTCTACAGCAGAACAAAAATCTCCCAGCAAAGAGTTGTGGCAATAAATGAGCCAGTTTGATACCAGTCAAAGTCCACATGCAGATAGATTTATTTGCTCTATATTGGCCATGCTTTTCCAGCTTCATGAGATATGGATATTTCTGCAGGAAGGATTCCACGTTTAGATTGAGAGGTAGCATGTCCCTGTAACATAAAGCATTCACTGGCCACTGCACCGGTACAGGGACACTGGATTTCAAATGAGCTTTTGTANCCTGTTTGAGACAGCCGGAGGCAACTAGTGTGTGAGCAGTGTGATGTGAGGGCTTCCCCAGCCTGGATGCTCCCAAGCCGTGTGGGTGGTGTGGGATCATGGGCAAAGCACAGCACAGAGATGATGCAGGGAGCAATGCAAAACAGACCTGTGGTGCTAATATTTAGCTGCTTGCTTTTGTTTAATTTATTTGTGCTGATTTAGATGTCAGGCAAATTCTCAAGGTCAGTAGTGCCTTACTCAAATCAGCAGCTAGAGGGGACAATATGAAGCTACTCACAGCTGGAATCCCAACCAGCCCAACTACATCTTTCCTCTTGATTACTACCGGCTTGTCCAAAATATCATATTCTTCCACCTGAAATTCAGTGCATTCCTTGCTTCCTTCTCCCTCTCCGTCTCTGGTGACCTCTCTCTCTGTCTCTTCTCAGTGAGTAGTTACCAGGCTTCTCATAAATGATCTGAGTGTCCTTTTTATCTTCTGATAGATTCTACCTTGTAGGAGGAAAATGGACATTTTTCATCAAGAGGGCCAACACAGTAGCAGAGCTAAAGCAAGAACTCACTGGGTTTACTTATCTACATTTTACTTCAGATTTTCCTTCATGATGGCTAAAATACTATTTGTAAAGTGTGCTGACCATGCTGCTTGGTAAAATATGAGCAAAATGAAGCCATTGCTGTGAACACCATCCCAGTTCAGAATCTGTATCTTTGAGATATCTATTTCCTATGGGATGTCTTCACATTGCAAAGGGCTTGAACTCATGCTGCGAACCCATGCCCTTGGGCTGGATCAGACATGAGTGAAATAAAGAAAAAAATGGTTCTGAATCTGCCCATAGTTGTCCCCTAACACCAAAACAGGCTTTAGTATTTAATTTTTGGAAGTCAGAGAAGGTAAGAGTGATCTCTGAGGCCTGGAATCTGTAGCCTCCATTTGTTTTTCAGGCTGCCTGTTTTTGAGACATCCCCCTTGTGCAGTGTAGTTGATGGGGGAGCATGGTCTGTCTAAAGAAGCTGTAAACCATTTCCTTTGACTAGAGCAAAGGCAGCAGAAAGCTTTGTGAGCCATGGATCTGTGTGGAGTCTGACTTCATTTGTATGTGTTTTCCTTCTTCTTTGCAAAAAGATAAAGATTTTCTCTTGGTACTTAAAGGGCCAATTTCTACAGCAGTGAAGACATCCAAATGTTGCTCCAAGTCTTCCAGACACTGCATAGATTTTTCTCCTGATGGAAAAGACTGATTTACACAAGAAAGTGCTGAAAAGTCTGATGGAAAGGAGAAAACATAGGGAGAAAAAAATGTCCTAAGTGCTGATTAAACACAGAAGTGCACAAGAATTTACCATGACTTCCCATCCCTGTCTTCAAGTCAAGCTGAACTTGTTGACAGCTACTTGGTCTTCTTCAAAGGTTTATGGAAAATAAACAGTCTTCCTGTGAAACTGCATTGAACAAGCACAAGATACAGAGCTCCCTTCCCCCATCACCTTTCTGCACCATTGCAAAGACTTACTTAATGATTTACATTGTTCACAGAGTCACTCAAGCAGGCAAAGTGAAATTCCACCTGATCGGTAACATAGGGGACTTCCTATCTGAGCTGGTGTGTGAGCTGTTTGTCAGCTCTCCTAATGTATGAAGAGCTATATGGGACCTGCTGAGGTGACTATAGATTTTAAGGGCAACAATCTGTTTTTTTTGTGATGGCGTGAAAAAAACACCATAGAGAATGCCATTAAGATGGGGGCAAAGTGAACATAAGCACACCAACACATTATCCAGCCTCAATGGCACATGGTACATTGTCTCCATTATTACACAAAAAAACCCTCACAAGAGACAGAGATCAAAGGGTTAGCTTTTCAGTGATCTTGTCATGTGGCTTCTTAAATGATAATGTAAAGGTTTTAAAAAACATTTACCGTAATTTCTGCTAAGTGTCACAGCCTAGTGAACCATTAAAAGTGAAGCAGCTCACTGAACCGCGCGGAAGTGAACAGATGGAATTCCACCCTCCCTCTGCTCCAGAGCCTCCTCGAACAATGCAAAGTCTTCTTTCAAATCTCCTCCTCTGAGCTCATTACCCAGGGCAAATATGTGGCAGGTTCCACCGCCACAAAGGCTGGAGCTTGCACTTCTCCACAGCCAGGCTGTACGGTAGGATTTAAAAAAATAAATAAAATTTTACTCTGGTTTCTATACTTGTGCAATCCTTTCTTTGTTCGTTACTTTATACAGATGCTTGGAGAAAAGGAGGACACCCTGATATGAGCTTCCCAGAATTTTATGAACCACTATCAGTCTTGTTTTCTCCAGGCTTTACTTTAAAAAAGGTATCCATTTGCTTTGGGAACAGTTGTTTGCACCTCTGTGGTTCTGAATTTTCTAGAGAGAATGATGTAGTCCTGCTGTTGCACTTGCTTCTGCTCCTTTTACATCCTCCTCTCTGCTTCCCTGCCTAGGCGACAAGTAATTCTGCACAGGTATGCATGTTCTTGCACTCTCCCTGCTAATTTTTAGAGCACTTTATGGTCTCATGGAAATTTGGATCATTATCGCAGGGCTGAAATTTCCACTGAGTTTTGTGGGGTTTGCAAGCACAGTGTAAACCATCTCCTCAGGCCAGCTTACAGTAAAGGCTAGCAGGGGTCCTGCAAGCATCTGGTGGGGCATGTGAATCAGTGGTGCAGCAGCCACAGGGAGAGGAGGCTGCAGGGAGAGGTGGGGGACACTCAGTGCTTGATAGGTGCCAAAGTGTTTGAAGGGACAGGATTCATGCAGTAAACTCCAGTTTCACTCAGGGCCTTCCTCTCTCTCAAGGAGTCTCATTGATGGGTGAAGGGTGGCACACAAAGGATTGATCTTGCTCATATTTGGACACCTTTCACACCCCAACCCAAAACTGAAAGGTGCCCATTACAATTTGTGGACTGAGTAAGCTTAATTAGGGCTGGGTTCATTTCTGCAACATGTAACTGCACAAAATCAACTGCTTTTCATCTTTATCTTTGAAGCCAAAGCCACAATTTCTGCCAGTCTGTGGGTTAGGCACCTGATTCCTCTCTGTCCTGTACCACATTTCTGTGTAAAACTCTGTCAAATATAATATTGTTCCTAATTCCCACTGAACCATTGCAGCATGGTCCAGAAACCATTCATGATCCTCCAGTCTGTTCTTGTCTTTGGCCTTCATCATGGAAACCTAGGTGTAGGGCTTACTGTGCGATTTAGCCATGAGAGGTCCTTCAAATCATGAAAACCAGAAACCGTCTGTCTTCAGGATACATCCACACATGGTCTCAGCATTTTACAAGGAGGTTCACCCATGTGAGAGCTGGTGTCTCCCCAAAAGCCCTTTTTCTGTTATCACTGTTCTTGTGTTCTGAAGGTACCTGGTGACAATGGAGTAAAAATATTGCAGCTGAAGAAAAAGCCACTTAAATTGGTCCTTTTCCAGATTCTGAGGCTGTTTGTGAGTCAACAGTGCAGCATAGGAAAAGTCACCACTTTGTTCTCAGCTTATGTACGCTGGAAAAATCAGAAGATCTGTCTTGGAGCTTGGGTGCTAGACATAAGGCCTGCTTTGAAATCAGGGCTATAAAAAGCACCCCAGCATCTTGAGCTCTCCACTTTGCAAGGTTGAACTGAAATAAGTAATTCCATCCTCTCTGGATACTGGAGAAGGTTAGAGTTCAACTTCATGGTGTGCCTGGCTGGTGATGTGGGCTGAGAAATACGTGGCTGTGCCGAAAGAAGGAGGAAGGCTCTGGCACCTCCTTCCCTGGGAGAAGCAGCAATCCCTGTCATGGGCTCTGTACAGCAGCAGGAGATGCTGCCAGCTGAACAACACATCCCTACGGGGCATGAAGTGCTGCTCAGCCAGGCATGGCCAGCCCCGTCTCTGCCTGGCCAGGCGCTCTGCTGACTGCAGCACGCTCTCACCAAGACCATCCTGTTTCTCCCCAGGAAGAGACAAAGTACCTCCCTCAGCACATTCCCCTTACCCACCGCACAGCCTCTTGTTTTCACAAACTTCTGCCATCTGTCCGTCTCTCTGCTGAGACTCTTACTAGGCAATGTCTTCGGGTTCCTTCCCAGGGTAAGATTTAGCCAGGTGACTGTGGCCCTCCCGTTACTAGTTGAGCAGAATGAAGAGAGACCTCGCTGGTGTGACAAATTGTGGCGTTCAGGAGAAGATACAGAGAGTGTGCTCAGAAATGGCTGCTGCAAACAGAGGTAAACTGGGAAGGACTGAGTTAGCTTACTGGGAGAGGTTACTGCCCCCCTCAGCTGGAAGCAGTGGCCGTCTCAGGAGGGGAAGAGTACTTGACTGCATCTCTGCAAAAGGAAATACATGTGCTTGAACCACCTTTCTGATCACTTGATCATGCCCTTGTAGTAATTTGAATGGATCAAGATGTTCTTCTTCCTCTTGAATCTTCCAGGTTGTCATGGCAAGTGAGAATAACCACCATGTTGCCAGGGTAGACCCTGCACCAACTCTTAGGCAGCCACTTCGAAGTGGTCTTCAGCACCACAAGAGTGGGATTAGACCCTTTCACATGGAAGTTGTTATCCTGGTGTCCCGCTGCTGGCAGCTTCCTTAAGGGTGCGCTCCTGGAATAGCCCTACCTTATAGCCTCACTCTGCTGCAGCCACAGGGAACTGTGCTCTGAATGAAAGCCTGAGCACTGGTCCTTTTATTTGTGGAAATAGATATGAATGAGTGCTCCATGTTTCATTATCATCTTTTCTTTTTTTTCTTCTTCTTTTTTACCATTTACATTGCATGCATACACTTGAGCAACTTGGCTTCAGTCTTGATTGAAATATTTAATGGATATTATTCATTGTTGGTATTCTCTCGATGTTGTTCTCATTCATTTTAAAACTGCCAAACCTTCCCATTTTTCAAGGATGCCTGGCCTTTTAAATAAGGAAAGCATTTTGATACCTTTATTACATTTTTTGAGGCCACATTAGCTTGTTTTTGCTATCATTTTGACTTTGATTCTAATAAACTGAATAGAAATAGCAGCCTCTCCATTTCTTAAATACTGCATGCTTTTCCATTATTGTCCACAAACAGTTGATTCCAATCAAGTTTCTTCAACTCATTCTGTCCTCAAAATTATTGTACTTTTATAACCATTCACAAATATTTTCAGAAGTGTTTCCAATTTGATGATATTATAACCTAGCCCTAAGGGTTTATTATCTTCTATATTATTCATTTCACCTAGTTTCATTTCCTTGGACTAAGTCCAAAATAGCCCCTGGTCTTGTTGATTGCTCCTCAAACCGAAAAAACAGTTTGGTACCGCACTCAGAAACATGCATCCATCCTTAATGACTCCACTACTGCTATGCCCATCAATGTCAGTATAATTGAAATTCCACTATAGTCACTGCCTCTGCCTTTTTACAGCTTACCCCTTATCTATGTAAGCATTTCCTGATCTACTACTTTGTTTTAACCACTTCCCAGGTGCATGCCAGTTTTCTTCTTGGATTGTTTCATACCTTTAAGAGGTCCTTATTCGTGCTTCACATTTGTCAGTTATTTGACAAGCTGAATGGAAAAGATATAGCATTATAAGGAGCATGTTACCTATTTTTGGATTTCCCCTCAATGTGGGAGTAGGGCATGTCTTAGAGCATTTGCCAACTATGCCAAGAATGGTTACTCAGGTGCAAAAGAAAGTGGAGAAAGTAAATAGAGGGCAAACACTCCTCCTCTGTATTTAAGCCACATATATTATTTTCTACATGCAGTTTTTCTTGGGAAGTTCTGGTGGTAAAATAAAGCAGAACATTTAGGATGCTTCAAATAATACAACCCTCCTCCTGGTGAGCAAACCATGAGGGGGCTTCCTGACCCTAGCAGTGTTGCAGTGCCAGCAGAGAGAAACTACTCTTCCATTGCTTAGGCATACGCTCAGCCTTTGAGAGCCTAATTTGGCTTTTTATATAAGCAGATCTTCCTTAAACAGAATTTAGAGTTAGCAGTGAGCCCTTTACACTGTAATTCTGGGGAAGGTAGAGCTTTTTCCCTCATTTATTAAAAAAAGTAACTTTTACTCTTATGTGGCATGCTGAAGTCTTGGATTATTGAGATGGGTAGGTAGAATAGCTTACTTCCAAAACTGCATAATCTCAGTGATGATATTGTTAAGCCGTGTGAGATTTTAAAGGGTACCTGGTGCTGCTAAGACTCACTGAAATGAAGCCTTTGCGGGTCTTGAGGTCCCCTGAGCACTGACCTTATCAGTGGGTAGACCGAGGGGGCCCAGAGGTCCCTTAAAAAAAGCCAGGTCTCACTGGTGAGGATACAGGTAAGAGAAATACCAAATGAGGTTTAAGGGCTTGAGAAACCTTGCTACGCATTGCTGCCCGTGAGCAGAAAGGCTCTGGTGTATCGCTAAGATACCCAGCTGATTGCCATCCTAACACATTCAGCCCACAGCCACGGGAAGAATGCATCCGCTCTTCCGAATGGGGATCCCGCTTCCCCAGGGGGCCGAGTCCTCTGAGCCCTTTGCTGGCTTCCTTCAAAATGGAGCCGGGCAGCCGCTCGCAGGGCTGAGCCGACACAGCTAACAGTGTTTCTTTTGTCTGGGCACCCCTATTCATGCAGGGATGCTGCACCTGGCAGGTGTTTCCAGTGAGCAGCTCACGCTGGGGTGCTGCTTTCTCACTATCTCAGCACCTCTGGAAGTTGTTTGTGGAAGGATTACAATGCCCCTTCATTTTTCATATGCCTGCCAGCTTAATATTGTACCTAACCTCGCATTTGGGCATCGCCCATTCTGTTGTGCATGTCTAGTGTTTATTTCAGTGTCTGTCAGAGACCCAGGGTTAAAACTATTGGAGGTCCAGATGACATCTGGCTTCTCAGCTCCTCCAGAATATTGGCTGCAGTGTTTATCAGTGCATTATTCATCAAAACTGATGATGCAAAGTACAACATGCTGTCTGCAGCTCAGTGTAAGAGTGGAAAGAAGTTGGCAGAAATGCCTAGTGTTCTGTGAGCAGCATGTAATCAATAGTCTGGGTGCTTGTTCACTTTATGTTGATGACTATTCCCTCTGGTACATCTTTGTATATTTTTGGGTTCTCTGTATTACCAGCTGTGCAATTTTTCTCTCTCTTTTCTTGATACCAGCCTTGATAGAACAGAAGGGGCAACCTTTTGTGCAGTAGGTGTCAAATCAAATAAACTATTTTCACAAAGCCTGGAAATGAGAGTCAGATTAAAAAGATATAGTTCAGAATTTCTGTGACAGCCTGATATTTCTCCTTTTTTTTTTTTTTTTTTTTTTTTTTTTTTTTTTTTAAGGAAAAAGGAAGAGCTGAAATGTAGTAGAGGGAAAAACTGTTTTAACTCTCATTAAGATTTCCAACTGAATTCTGCTTTCCAGGTAAGGTACACCTAGCAAGACTCCGGAGACTTCAGTGAAGTTACTCCCACTTACACCAGTGTAACAGAACAAAATGTGAATGCTTATCTTTAATGCAAGAACTTGCAAAACAATAATCAGATTCTCAGCTGGGGTAAGTTGGCAAGTTTCCATTAAAGTCAATGGACCTAGGCTGATTTACACCGGCTGACGATCTGCCCCAGTATCTGCTATACTATACATGCCACACACACACACAAGTCACTGCTTATTTATTTTCAGTATTAGACCTGCATGTGAATTTGGTGCTACAACAACTGAAGAACAGTGGTGGGTGAGTCTTATTAAAAAGGCATATTGCAGATAAGAATGGCATTATTTTTCTTACAGATCTTCCCTTAGCATGTGTGTATCGATCTGCAAAGTCTACTATTCCTGTCCAATGCAAAAATTATAAAGAAGAATGGAACTAAAAAAGGGTGTTTCACTTGTGACCCAAAGCAAACCAGCAACCTTTGAAATTCTGAAATGGAGACTTAGCTTTAACTCTCCTAAGCAAAAGGTAAGGGAAGCGAAGTAAAACAAAGTCTTGCCACCTCATTTAATGGCTTTTCTTAGAATGGCTGTGTGATTTTTTTTTTTTCCAAAGGGTTCACAGATCTGTTAGCCAGGCATATGTGGATCAGTATGCACCGTGGCGGAGGGGGGCTGCTGTTCATCAGTTTTCTGCCATTCTCCCAAAGCCATGGAAGGCCAAACCACATGTGGAATGGATATGGCCGCTGCTAGGTGTGAATGGCGGGTGAGTCCCAGAGTGCCATTTAGCCAATATGCTATATTTTTGATACTTGATATTTTGATAAACAGTGAGTGCTGGTATGGATGCCTAGGTAAGAGGAGCTCAGATCAGAAAATACAGGAATGTAGATCAACAGCTTATTTTCTCCTTCAACAGAGATCTTCTGTTGTGCTTTCAAGACTGAGAAATGTGCTGTAGGTTGTCTAAGAAAAAAATAAATTAAAGGAATGATGAGTTTCAGACTTGAGGACGTTTCTCTCAGCAGTGTTACTGGACTTGAAGTGATATTCATGAAACTGTGTAGACTCAGTAGGTACCATCTACAGCTCCTCTGTCACAGCGTGTGCTCTTCCTGCCTGAGACAGAGAATTGAAGTAATAACTCCAGTCCTATTGCCATAGCTAAGTAACCTTCCAAGATTCACTAGGGTCACAAATACAGGCCTTAAGGGCTCACATGGAGATGCAAGGAATATCAGAGGGTCTGTCTTGTACCTAATATGTCTTGGGCACTTGGAGACATTTTTTCAGTAGCTGCAGAATCCCCAGTATTGGGGCCGGAGAAAGTGATGGGATGAGAAACACTCCCCCACTGAGAAGGAAGGGAAGGGGAGAGATTTTGCACTTATAAAGGTTCTGAGCATTAGGTCAAAAGACAAACTGTCCTTGAGGATGTGCAAGACTGAGGGAACATGGGTTATGCTGGAGTTGGTATCTCTGCCTTGGCTCTATTCCACATGCTTTCTGCAATATGTGGAGTATGTCCTGGAAGCATAATCTTTCCTAGAGGAGAGTTCTGATTAGCTCGTCAGACTGACCTGCTCATCTTATTTGTCTCAGTTCAGTAGGCATGCTGCTAAGCTCAGGCTTTTTGGATCTCTCTGAGTCATGGGGTGCTCTGGCACAGCAGATCTTCTAGGCTGGGAGTTAAAGAAGTGACAATGCTAGAGGCAAGTGATTTTCGAGAACCACAGATGAGAGGAGGAAATAAAGAGTGAAAGTGGGTCACTACTGCTATACACTGGTGTTCAGACTTGATTTTGATCACAGCCTGTCGCCAAATCGTGCCACATTTAGCCTTGTCCTTCAGGGGACTATGGTACCACAAGATCTTGCTGTGGGCAAGAGAAAAGAAACAGTGTTACTGTGGTTACCATAAAACTTTCAGCAAGACAGAATTTTATTGCAGTGACTGTTTTGCCTGGATGCAGACAGCAGGATTTGGACTGGAACAGTAAAAGAATTTATTTACAATCAAATAACAGGTCAGGAGTCAGGTCAGGCTAAGGACCAAGAACATGTGATGTGGCGTACCATCCCGTAATCATTAAACCGTTTGTCACCCCTTGCTCCTGTACTTTTCAAGCTTTCAAAGGCCAAACACACCTTCAACAAAATCAGACTACAGGAAGCCCATCATGAACCTCACAGCCTGTGATTAATGGTCTATGTTTGTGTAGTCCCCTGACTGTCTCCTCTGCACAGTGTTTTCCACCCTTCAGGGAACCCCTAGATCTGTGTGACATGACAGTCCTCTTCATACCCACTCCTCCTTTGATATTAAGAATAGTGACATCTGAAATATCCTCATTTGCCTCCAACTTGGCAACAGAATCATGCAGGAATGCTTATATATTCAAAATTCCAAATAAAAATAAAAAATCCCAAACTGGAGTGCTTGCTGGGGTGTGGGGTGGGGTTTTTTTGTTTCTTACAGAAGAGAAATTTTTGAAAAGTTCTGGTTTGGCAAAGTGTTTTGCAGATGTTTTGCCTAGTAGACTGTGGGAACATGGGGAAAGGGTAGCTTTGGGAGGCTGTAGATTCACACATCTAGAAAAAAGAGTGGGAAAGCTAGTGAAGACATTTGGGGCATATTTCATAGGAAAATGCCAAGTCATGGAAGTAATATATTCCAGCAGAAACCTGCTTTTGTAGATGTTCTGGTCAGATTAATTTCCATGTAACTACTTCCACAGCTCTTGGGGGGGACAAATAAGACTCCACAATCGCCAGCTGACTGGAACATCACACTGCAACTTTAGGTTGGCTGGACAGCCCCTCGAGCCCAGTGTGGAGAGCAAAGACTTGTCATCATCCCCTTTTTGTGTGTGGCTTGCATAGCTCTCCAGGACAACACCCTACGCTTGGCATCACTCTCCCATTCAGTGGGAAGTTGGAGCTTCCTCAGCATTGCCAAGGATTCCCAAGTCATCTCCCATTCAACTGTGGACTGAGCTCTCCTTCTTGGCTGCTGAGCCTGACTGGGTGGTGGGACAAAATGACGCCATGCTGCACCCTGCACCATGGACCAGGGCCATTTGCACCTGCCAGCAGCTGCATCAACCTCTCTGCCAGGAGCAAGTGCCATTGCCTGCTTCTAGTTTTGAAGGCTTTTCTTTGTAAGAACACGAGTAGGCACTCACTCAAATAACTGGAAACAGGCTCAGAAGGATGACTGAAACATTTGTCTTCATACCCATGACGTCCTGCCTAAACTTTTCTACTTTCCAAAAGGGTCTCTCTACACCATGCATAAGAAAACATTTTCTCTACTTCACAGATTTCCAAATTTAAGTTAGGTTAGAAATACTGGGCTGGTGCTTTGTACTTGGGACTGGGAGTACAGACTGTCTCACATACCTGCTCACCCACATGCACACATGTATATGGGCACACAAATCATCCAAATCAATAATATCTTGAATGACTAGTAGGGTCATATCTGTTGTTTTCTGAGAATTAGTGAAAGTTGGAGAATAGGTAGTCAGAAAAAGGATATTCCTTTCCACACAGTGCCTGTTTCAAATGAAATCTGAGACAAATTTAGAGCAAAGACTAGAGGAAAGGAAACATTTCACATTCTGGGACTCCTACTGTCAACTTCCATCTCAGATCCCCCACCTGAGCTAGTTTGTACCATAGCACATTATTTAAGCAAAATCCCAGTGTTGGGATTTCCCAGGTTTCACTTGTTGTCACTTGCAGTCTGAATCCATTTTGTGTGTGCTCTATCCACAGTCGGTCACCACCTCTCTATTCATTTCTGCCACTTGCTAGCAAATGCTTCTCAACTCAACATCTGTTCCGTAGGTGAGGGACCCCTTCTCCTCCCACCTAACCTCCCCACAAAGCTGAGCACCACGCAGTGAAAGAGAGGGGCACAATGCCAACCCTGAGTGCACATCTCTTTCCTATCGCCCATGGAGCTTTCCACCACGCCTGGCCCATCAGTGCCCACCTGCGGCTTGCGGTCTGGACCAGGCTTTCTGCCCAGCATCCCAATGTGGGGACTCCAGCAACTTCCCAGCAGCTCTGCCATCCCCTCCCTGCCTTCCCAGCCTCCCCATCATAAAGCCATCCATGCTTTTGGTTCTTTTTACGCTTTATTGTATATGACATCAAGTTTTGATCTAAAGTTCAGAGCAGCTCCTGCACGGTATAATCCAATTGCCTTGCCACTAATAATAGTCACTAATCCAGCTCCAGCTGAGCTAACCATCAGTTTCCAAAGGTGTGTTTTTCTCACATGTGCTCTAAAATGGAAATCTAGCTATTATTCTTGCTAGACATAAACGAGATTTTTTATATTACCACCACAAGACATTGGCTGGCCAAATACCCACAAAGATTTTAATTGCGAGAAAAAAGCTGGCAAAATTATTCATCAATATTGTCGTGTCCACAACCTTGGGTCAAATCCTACAGTGCTATAGATAAAGAGACTCCCACTAATTTCCAAGTGAGAATGTGACTTAATGAATTGAACATACATGCAGCAAGGCCATCAGAAATTGACACTTGAGATATACTTTGTCTAATTATTTTCTAATTATCTAAAGGATTATCTAAAATAATCTTTTTTTAAAGCTTCTCATAAACCAACAAAGGTTCATTATGCTACTATTAGCTTTAGTATGACTTACCATCAATAATAACGTGCGTATTTTGGAGCCTAAAGTCAAGTCATCTAGCTTGATGATATATTAAAAAGATCCTTAGGGAAGTGTGATCACACACAGAATTTTGCTGCAGGACCAAGATTTTTGAGGGGAGTAGTGATTTTGAGTGACTCAGGTTTGGAAAGTTCAGAGCACTATTCAGTAAAAAAAAAAAGGTTAATTTAAGACACTAACTAATCTAATTACTACTTACTTCAGAAAATATTAGTCTATGTCTCCCAAGAAGGGAGGACATAGATTCCACACTTACCTTTTCAGGAACTTTGCCAATGATTAAATAATCTTATA
Organism: Pandion haliaetus; assembly: GCA_013401275.1. Taxonomy (NCBI): domain Eukaryota; kingdom Metazoa; phylum Chordata; class Aves; order Accipitriformes; family Pandionidae; genus Pandion; species Pandion haliaetus. The sequence goes on along the minus strand of VYZV01027128.1, from coordinate 14,461 downwards.
AGAATATTTCTTATGTAGGAGTGAAATTGTGTAAGAACAATTCACTCAGCAAAAACAAACAAACCAACCCCCAAAGCCATTTGAAAGGCTTCCGCTTTCAGTGACATAGCTATGGAATGAATCAGCATTAAAAAAGGAAGAAACTTGAGCTCCTTTCCATTTTTTTTCCTTTGTAAACCAAACAGTTTGGATTATCCACTTTTTAAAAAGCATCTGCACATCAATTACCCAAGCAGTTTAGAATGCCATAATCTCATTTTGTGACCAGGATGTGAAATCCAAATGTCATCCAATTTTATCAGTAAATGACATTATGGTGCCTTGTGCTAGATATTGTGCTACATCAAAAACTCCCCAGCTTTTTTTGTTGTTTTTAAACACAAAAATATGTAAGAGAAAACAGGTATAAAGACTTATTTTATAGATTCTTCAGAGAGATAGGTGGGATTGGTTTTATCAGAGATTGGGGAAAGACAAAGGGATTTTTAATTCACTTTATAAATTCACAATATAAACTCAGTGTTGGGCAGGAAGTGTTGTATGTATAATATTTCACGTGTACCTTTTTGACACGTGCACTCAGGTATTTTCACCTGCAGATCTGTAGACATGGTTCTGTATGGGCAGAAATGGAGTCTGCTAAAGGCACAGTGAAAAATTTATCCCTAAAATATTGATTACTTTCCTGGTTGTTAAATCATTATTAAAGCAGGTTGAAAACTTGTTTGCAGTCTCTTCTAATACTACTAGTGTCACAAATGACATCAGTTTTTAACAAGATGGATGTTTTCAACGCTGGGCTCAGAAATGCCAAGTGGAATTAGCAACTTCAAAAAAAATGCATTTCACTGTTTATTCATGGTGACAAGTGCTTCTCGCACTGTACTTTCATGATGCTGGCCTCCATAATATGGCTGCAGTTTTCTTTTAACTCACAAGTGCAGGGCAGCTGCAAGGAGGCAAGGCAGAAGAAAGCTTGGCAGGGCACAGCCTGGTGAAGCATGAGGGGGGCTGAATTCCACCCTCCCCATCACTCCAGTGCAGTGAGCCATGTCCTTCTGAATGCTCCCTATGCTGTGGCCGCTGGAATTACAATAAAAATATTTGCAAAGTATTCTTCAGTTGTCTGAAGAAAAGGACTTCATGCAGAGAAGATGTCGGGCAGAAACCTTAAAGCCTCTAAAAAATGCTAGTGTGGGGCAGATGCACACATTAAGAAGCCTCTCTTCTGCTGTTAAGAAAGAAACAGCACATAGACACAAGCTATGCATAGAAGATGATTTGATGAAGTGGGATCAGATGTTCATATGTCCCTTCCAGACTGTGGAATGAAGTGGCGAGCTATTACTCCTCAGCTGTGGTGTCCTACCACAGCAATTGCCACGTTTCTGTCATGGACAAAGTAATCTCTTTGGAAAATATTTTAGAACCTTTTAAAATCCTCTATTCCTTTCTAAGGAACAAAGTTGCCATCTCTGTGTTGTCTGTTTCATCTTTAGCATTATTATTGTCTCTCATGACAATAAATAAGTTGGCCATGACTAGGGGGATTCTCCTCTCAAGCCATGCCTGGCTCTATGCTTGTTTAGCTCTCCCTGCTCTGTAGGTAACCAGAAAGAGTTGCAGGCAATAATTTGTTCTCTCGATTGACGAGCACAGGGGATATGTAATTCCAGTTGCTTGCCCTTGAGTAAACAAGTGGAGAGGGACAGAGAGGGTCCTCTAAGGAACCAGTGAAAAACGTCAAATAACACAGATACATGACATATTGCTGTTTGGTGTAAAGCACTGTGAAATTCTGAAGAATACTGTGGCATGTGAAATACAAAAGGCTCCTCTGGGAATTATTCTGCATTCAAGATTCCCGTGATCCTTCGGTGCTGCCTGTTGGGCTGACTCTCCTTAGCTGGCACTGGCCTTAAAAATGCCTTCCAATGTACTTGCAGCTGGAAAAGTGTTTGTAGGACATGGCAACCAGCTGTTAGTCAGACACTTGTGCCGCAGAATCCTGCGCTGCCCCTGAAATGCACAAGATTTTATAGGCCTACCTTGAAGTGATGTTTTCTTCTTCGTTTGACCCTTAGCTTTTATTGTCCTGGGAAGCAACTGCAGCTCTGTTTAGTGTTCTGTGGTTTATCTAAGGTCTTGGGGAAAGAATCCCAGAAAAAAATGTAATGAAAATATTAAATAATATGAAAAAGAGCAGAAGCCTAATGAATACAAGCAAGGTGCTTTTAAAAGGGACTTTTTCTCATGGCTGAGGACAAAGAGGTGAGAGACGATGCCTCGGAGCATGTATTGTTGCTCTTTATGTGTTGCAGTGGGAAATCAAATTTACAAGAACAGTAGGAAGGGTGGAAACTGTGAAACCCCAAGCAACATTAGTATATGCAGCTGAGCCACAGCACCCAAGAGACTAGAATCTGGGTCACAGCCTTGTCTTACCTTACAACATGACGAAATGGCCTCTGAGGAGCACAACCAGTGACCAAAAAGCAAGGAGAGTGGAGTTTGCATACCCAAAAGCCTCAGGAACAGGACTGCAGATTCTCTCTCTATAAGGGACATCTGAAACCTAAAGCAAAGCCCTAAAAGAGGAAAAGTGTGTCAGGAAGAGAACATCCAGACCCCTTCTGTCCCCAGCATAACACATTTCCATCTATTTTTTCCGGTGACATCATACAGCACAAAGAACACTGGCTGGATTTGTTGAATGTTTTTGATACGCAACCACACAATTCAATGAAGCCCTGAGAGCAAACTGCCTCCTGACTCTAACCCCACTCGGAAAAGCACTGTTTGCGCGGCAGCCCGCAGGCACAGCCGGGCTCTGTGGCTGGCCCCGCAGCTCCTGCCCTGCCCTGCCCGTGGCAGGCTTCAGCCCCTGCAGCACCTGCTCCCTGCTCCCTGGAAGAGCCACTGCTGCTGGGAAGGGGAAAGCATATGGGGCATTTCAACAAGATCCTGTTTGCACCAGACTGCCCCTCATCTGTGCCTCTCCTCCATCCCCGCACAGGCAATTTCTTTTTCCAATATACTGATTCTGCTTTTCTCACCCATTTTTTTGTCAGCCCTCCCGTTGCTATTTTTCTCTTTCTTCTCACTGTTTTTTGGCTTTTTGGCGTGTCTGGCATTAGGTATGAAGCTTTATGCCTTGTTATACTTGTCTGTATGTAAAAGGTACTTGCATTTTGCCAAAGCATGAGCTGAGACACAGAGGCCATAATGGCCTTTGGTGGTTATGTTAATTCAGCTTGCATTTTAGGGTTGAGGCGTAGGGCAGTTGTGTCCATACAGCATTTAAGGACAGAGCTCACACAAGGCGTATGATACTGAATGCTTTTCAGAGCAGCTAAATGTCTGTACCTACCTTAAACTTCACAGGCTCTAGAATTGCTCAGCACATCTGGAAGAAGAAAGATGGTGATGCTGTAAAAAAGTCTCTGAAAGAGCCAGGATAATAGTTCTGACTAAGTAATATTTTCTTCATTAATATTTTCCTCCCTTACCAGTGCAGGGAACACCACAGCTTCACTGGCACAGCTAGCACTCCCCTTTGCCCCCAGAAAAGCCTGCAAGAAAGCAGCAAAGCCTGTAAACTTATGTGTGTATTGCCACATAAGCTCAAAGCTGGCCTATTCCGACAATTCAGCCTTACAGCTATTTTAGTTAGCAACAGTAAAACATCAGGTTTGCACAAGGCTTCCTGCCTCCCAGAGTTTGCCTGTTTTGTGCAAGGCATCCCCTGCTCCCTTTATCTCCTGACCTCAGGGTGACACAGTTCACAGACTGCTCCTGCTGCAGTGTGGGAGAGGCTCTGTGATTTTCCAGCACAGTTTCCAGCCAACGCTTTTGCCAGAGCTCCATCTCCACCTCCAGCAAGAGGCTCGAGACAACAGCGTTTTTCATGGCTGGGCTGCTGCCATCTCCTTGTGCTTCCCCATCGTACAAACCTGGGGTGTCCTCTCTCTGCTCTCCCAGGCCCACAAAGTGACCAGTTCCACTCTTTCACCCTCCTGACGCTCCTAAAATCCTCTTCTTTCCTCATGTTTTTTCTAATGTTGCAGTTACCAAAAGTTCTCCTCTGCATCATGTCTCCACAAAACATTTTCCTTTTTTCCTCTCCTGCCTCCCTCTTTACCTTAACCTCACGTGGGAAACCATTGTACTTGTCACTGGCTGCTTTCCCCCTGCAGAGATACCTTCAGCTCTCCTCACTTAGACACCTCCACTGACTCTCTTACAACTGGATCTCCAGGTGCCATTTTCTTCTAGGCCTTTTTGACGTGCTTCTTCCTGAGGGAAATGTTAGTGCTTTTCTACTACTCATGTATTCCTCCACCTTGCCACCCCCTGGCTCGCTCAGCTCTGGCTACCCGCTCCCTGCTCTTGCAGGTCTTCTGCTTCTCTCATGGACTTTTTCAGTCATTGTAGTGATATAATATACACTGTAGACCTAATACTCAACAAAGTCAAGATCTTTAACAGAAGGATCCTGTTAGCTTCTTTTCCGTTGCCTGCTCCTTGAGATGGGCTGTGTCTGCCTTTATGTCCCTAGACTGCCATGTGTGCTGTTAATGCACAGTCAGGGTGTTACATGGCAAAATATACTTCAAGTTTCCCTCTGAAACTTTTTCCAGCTTTCTCCCACACCTAAACTATCCTACAAAAGCTGAGAGACGTGGGCATCATGTATGTAATGGCAAAGCTGTGCTTGGAAGACAGCTGTGATTTTGGTTCAAACTTCCACTGAGGAATTCTGGACAAATTTTGACCTTGCCCTCACCAGGTATGTCTGGAAAACTCTGCCCAGAACAACTCTCAAGCAACTCATGTCTTGTTCAGTTTGTCACACAGAGTGTGGTCAGCTTCACAGGATCTCTGCCCTCCAGATTGGTGTTTGGGAATACTTGCACAACTGTTTCCTTCTTTTCTGCCAGCCTGATCCTCACAGAAGAACACAATGGCTCTGTTCTGTCTTGACAGCAGTGCTGGAAAGGGTTAATTTTGCACTGTCTCTGATAGGGAGACTTCTGTGTAAACACTGCTGACATTTCATCACTGGGATTTGTCACAAGCCAAAATAAGATCATATCCACCAGTTTAAAGGCCCTGAAGAAGTGTCACTGGCATCTCTGTGCTTAGGGCTGCATTAGTTTCTCTGCTACAGATCTTGTTTTCACAGATTAAGAACACCCACAGAAAGTTCTGTATGCACGGCTGAAGCTATTTAAGATCTATGTTTTACAGGAAATGTGAGGAGAGACTAGAAAAATGCAAAGCAACACATGAGAGAGGATAATAACAGTCAAAAAGAATACATCAATAAAATACTCTCCTAGAAAAAGTAATGGTCTTCCTTAGGCTTAGATGGCAACTCAGAAAAACCTATCACCAAAGACAAGGTGGGACATTTTAGTCCCTTAATCCTTTTTGCATCAGTGCACCCAGACAGATGTCAGGGATTTAGGGTGGGTGTCAGGGTGGGGTGAATAGGTGGAGCAAATTAAATGCTGCTTTCTAATGCACTTTCACTGGTTCTGTACCTGGATTTCCAAATGGACATCTTGTCTGGAAGTGAAACAGCTCCAGGCTGTGTTATGACTCTCTGGACACCCTCTCTAACTTCCATTGCAGAAAGGAAGAGGGATGAGGACCACTGCGCAGCAGCTTCTCTTACGAGCTGCTGGGAAGAGGGACTGTAAACTGAGGGCAGACCTTGCCCTAATAATTTTAATGGCTGGCATTTAAAGCACAATATAAATTTAAAGCAAACAATATGAGCTAAACCAATACAATATAATCTATGATATGTAAGTGCTGTTGCTAGTTACTCTTTTTGTGCAAGTACTGTAAAATGACAGCCAGCCCAGGCTAAGTTAATGCCAAAAGATGGGTTTGTGTTCTGAGCTCTGCTATGCCTGAGCTAATCTTCTGGGTAGGAAAAGCATAAATACTACAAGTATCCAAGAATAAGTAACGCTTGTAAGTTTTTCAGCAAGGAGATAATGAGACAAGTTCACCAGTTGGCTCAGCCTTACTGATCCAGACACGGCAATGACTCCTGGCAGGCGCAAGGATGAGATGTAAGCAGCAGGTCACAACTTTTAAGCTAACAGATCAGAAAAGTGGGATTCAAGGGGAAAAAGTCTGGTGTTTGGGTATCCAACCATCTGCCCCAAAATAACATAGGCTGTCCCAAGCCACGGAGAGGAGTCAGCTCTCATTCTGAGTGCCCCAGGCTCCCCCCTGAAGGTGGTACCACCACAGGAAAGGAGGGCTCATTCTGGGAAATCATTAGGTCTTATTTTTTTCCTCCGACAAGCATTAGGGCCACCACTTGATCTTTGCTTTTTGGAACTAAACCTGAGGCCTGTAATCCTCACTAGGCAACAGTCACGGGCTGTGGTGATCTAAATAGGTGCCTATAAACTGTTAAAAAAAACCGTTGAAGTCCATATTCTGCTTAAATAGTCCCAGGAGGGAGATACATCAGGATCTGACACTTTTGGCTCCAAGGGGAGAAATTTTGTCTTGGTGCACAAAACGGACCCTTTGATCAGTCCTGCAGCACCCTAAAACTGCAACCCCTGCTCTACGAGAAGGCTGGATGAGGCAGTCCTGTAGGTAGATGGAGGAGCTTATTGTAGGGCTGGGAAGAAGCAGCATATATAGCACGGCTGTTGGTAGAAGGGGAAGAAAGGGCCTCTGTCTCATCAGACACCACACGGGTGAGACCCACCTGTGAGGATGCACAGAGAGACACTGGTATCAGCCACGGTGGTGTGCACATCCACAGCAGGGCTGGAGGAGTAGTTAAGCAGCTGAACATCTCCCTCACTTTGACCTTGGCTGTCTGCCCTGAGCAGATGCTTCTCTCTCCTCCCGGCTTTGATGCATAGTACTTCCCTAGCCTTTAGGTCCTGGTGCAGACATACCACCTTACACACCATCTGTAACCCCAGCACTATAGGTGCAGCACACACCGCTTTGCCAGGGAGGGTGCTCACCATCCTGTGAGCTCTGCCAGGAGTGAGGCAGGGGGTAATACTGTGCCCAGATGTCACGATTATCTTGTGAAAGCAGCACAAAGTCTTCACATAGCTGCAGCATCTCACCCACTTAGCAAGGAGGACCTCACAGGAGAGGATGCTGTGGAAAGGAGTCTGTAGGGGTCTGGGCTGGAAAGTACAAGACAGAGCTTGGAGAAGTTAATCTGTCAAAGAGCCGGTTCAGGGCTTGGGGCATTGAAAGGCTGTGCCAGAAGACAGGAGAGATGATAGAGCCTTTCCTCTCTGGTCTGTGAGTTCAAACTTGGCCCATGGTGGCAGACACTAATTGCTATTTCTGCATGATGGGCGTTTGTAACACTGCTTGGTGGGCTCAGGCCAGCCCTGACGACCAGAAATCTGCAGCGAGACAAAACTGTCATTAAAAATCCCAGAGGCTGGAGGAGTCCCTGCTAGGGTGTTGGGAAGAGATGTGCCCTAGGGCTTGACTTAGCCCTCCAGGGTGGGTGTGAGAGACCCTTGTAGGGCTGTGCCATGGCTCATATCACACCCAGGGCAGCCAGAGGGTCATGTGCCTGTATAGACTGGGGAGATACGTTTGCCCTACCATCAATTTGCTAAATTTCACTGGTACAACAACCAACCAGTGCCCCACTCCCTAGGAAGACACCCATATTTTAACAGCTACACGGGCACCTCTTTTTCATGGAAATATCAATGGCAGTCGGGCACACAGACTGAAGAGAGACATGGGATGGCAGACCTGAAATGGTGACGGTGTGATGTAGGGAGGAAAGCACTCTGCAGAAATTAAGTGCTTGGCTGACGTGGCTGCTGGGGCACATCTGCTCGGCTGACAAATGGGAAAACATGGCCCAGTCTTTAAGATAGCTACACTTGGTAAGGTTAGGTAGGACAGCAGGAGCTGCCTCCTGTTTCAGGTCACACCACCCTACTGCTGATAATATGATGGGTTAAAATATGTGTTCCTAGTCAGACTTGTAATTTGGGTAGAAAGAATGAGTGTTGGTTAATTTTTATTCTTGGCATTTACTGGGACTTAGTAACAAAGAGGACACAATAGGCTAGTGCGAGATGTCAGCCTTTAAATTCACATGGCTTTGTCCTTAAACAGTAAAGATTTTTTTTTATCACTACTGACACCTCAATATATAGCAAAGGACACCCTGAAATGGTCATTGCTATTTCAAATGAATGAGCGTCTGTACACCACATTGTCAAAAGGAATTATGCACAAAACCAGGGTGCTTGAAAGCTGAACTTCCCCACAGTTGTGGGATTTTATGCAGCTGAGAAACTGGTAGCGATAGGAAATAACTCCTTGCGGTGTTTTACATGGGCATGTTTGAATTACACATACAACAAGAGCCCTCCATTGTTCATCTTGCTAGTGTGAGTATATATATATATATTTCCTGCTGTCTTTTTCCCCCTTTTGTTCTTTTCAGCTATTTTGTGATTAACACTGTCTGGGGAAGAATTTCAGTATTTTCTCTGGTTTAGCAGGATGTGAGTGAGGTGGTGCTGCTGCATGAATCTTTTAAAAGCAGCCTAAGAAATATTTAAGACCTTAGTCTAGGAGGAACAGCTCTCCCAGGCATAATTTTTGGTGCTGGTTGCAGCAGGGAGCGTATGCTGTGAGGAAAGTATTATTTTTCTAAATGGAAGGTGTCAGATGGTCACGCAATGTGACTGCATGTTCGAGATCACTGCCTCCCATCTGCAATTTGTGACGTGTGAAAGATTCTGCCCAAATGTGCTCACCAACTGGAAACCCTCGGCACTTTTTTTTTCTTATCAGGAGAGACCAAGATAACCAATGGTTTTACAGATCAGGGATCCTATCAAATTAATATCATTCTAGGATAAAATCTGCTTTAAATACAACCACTAAACTCCAGCAAAGTTAACTAGTACATACAAGTTCATTCAACTGATTAAAAATCCCTACTAGTAAAACAAGAAAATATACATGGATTTTTTTCAAGAAAAGTATTCTGTTCCTATCTTTTAACCAAAGGCATGGTATAAAACATGACAGTCTTTTCCAGTACTAATTAATGCCACCTAATTATAACACTTACTAGGCTCATGCCAGGCATTAATATACTGGGGATAGTTTCTCCTTGTCCAGCTTCCCGCTGGATCAAACAAGATGACTGCTTTTTGCATCTCTCTTTTTGCATCGGTTGAATGGATGCCACTGTGGCTGGGGCAGAGACTTCGCAATGATTATTTGCCTCCGGAAAAGAATTTGCAGCCTACCAAGAGGGGAAGGTGCTCTGGACAGGGGCGGTCAGCAATGCCTCCCTTGCCCTCTGTCCAGCGAGGAAAGCACATCCAAGGGGTTATTAGCCGGCAAGTCGAACCCCGGCTGTGCTGACGGTGGGGGGCAGCAGATGGCTGCCCCCCAGACTTTAGGGTGCCTGCTGCAAGGTTCAGGGGCTGCATGGAGCAGCCTAGCCAGGATAGCCTACTGTCAAGTGTCACGGTTCAGACAGAACAGAAAAGGGGGCTGTGAGGCAGTAGTCAGGTTACCCTAGCATCCCGTCTGGCCACGTTACCCTCAGCTTTGCCACCAATCAGTGTGTGGTAACAAACTTGTAAGATCCTTACCTACCACAGGGCTACGGTGTGGCTCACCTAGCATTTATAAATCCCAGAGTACCACAAACAGGAGTACTTGGTGCGTTCAGGGGATGGATATAAACCTCACCCAGGCACTGGAGCATCCTCCCAGTGTTTTATGGTCTGAGCTGACAGCTACCAGAGAACTCCTCTCCTGTGAGTTACTATTTTTGATGATCAATAAGTTCATTGCATTTAATTTCCCTTCTCGGTTCAGCCAGAAGGTAATAGAACAGGTATCTCTGCCAACTCCCCAAAAAAGAGCAGATGTGCTCATGACTCAGGACTGGGTGCCTGTCCGAGGAGGGGCTGCTGACCAAGGCTGTGTGATGAACAGTGCCATTACAGATGTGGCTGCAGCCATTTGCATGCAGCAGAGCTATCTGTAACCTAACTGTTAGACACACAAAGTGGAACAGGAGAAGGAGAGACTTACACAAGTTGATTAAAACCTTTCCAGGAAGATAGGAACTTGCCCACATGCCAAGGACCTAGTTAAGGTTATTAGCATCTGTTATTGGTACTGGGGTTAATTAGATTACAGGTACCTCTGCTGTCTCCCATTACCACATAGACAGACTTCAGGGACCTGTTCTTAAAGAAAAGTCATCGAACAAAGTGCAGGTGAAAAGCATTTGAGTAACAGCCCTTCATCTGCTGAACGGCTATAGCAAACGTGGTGACAAAACCTGGTCTGCATTGCCTCTCTAGTGGGCCGTCACACCAACCTGGAAAAAAGGGAAGATTTTGTCTCTTTTTTTAGATGTCTCCACTAGGAGAAATACCAAGTACTAGCTAGAGGTGCAAGCATCTTTATTCAAGGACTGGAGTGGAAGGTGTCCTGGGTCAGGGAGCCCCTCTTCACGTGAAGACACGCCAGACATACCCACTGAGCTCTGCTTGGTCTTGCTTGCCCCAATTTAGCAGGAAGGCAGGGAGCTTTCTTCAGTGGTTCAGAGCCACCTTCTAGCTGGCTAGAAACCCTCCTAACCAACCTATACCCATGTGTGCTTCTGCCTACACTGTGCTTTAGATTAAAGAGCTCTTCTCCATCCCCACGTTTATCTTTTTTCTTGACTTGTGGATGTACATAGGGGGAAAATATATCTTCAGGGCCTTTTTTTTTTTTTTACATAAATTAATGCCTTCTGGTCTCACATACAAAAGGATCTTCATTCCCCTGACCAGCTTCCTAGCCCTTCTCTGTACCTGCCCAGATCATGCTCCTTTTCTGGCTTTTAATCACCACACTTCTTCAGATGATGCCTTTGCCTTGCACAGTGGATGAGTATTGCCCTATCTGTGCCACAAGTATCTGATCTGATACATTCATTCCAGCTTGCATGCTTCAGCACGCTGTTTTTTTGTAGTCACCCTTTGATGTACAGGTCCTCTTTCCAAGCCATATCTAATCAATAAACTCCCAGTTTACCATAAAAGAAACAAGCACTGAGACCCTAAAACTTTTCTAACCAAGAGAAGCATAGAGCTTGCTACAGGCACTTCAAAATGAATCTGAAATAGAGGCAGCTTTTTAAGGGATTCAGGCATGCAGGAAGATTAAAGCCCTACAGTATTTCTGTGCACACCTTCCTGCACTTAGCTAGAAGCCTGCCTCACCCAAGCTTGCTTCTTGCTGCCAGTCCATGAGCATCAGGCTCTGGACAGTTTGCTCTTAGGAGAACTTGGAATACTTCAGCTCCAAGAAGAGGTCTCTGCTACTCTCAGCTCTGATTTAGTAAATTAATACCTTACCCAAAGCCTTCCATCTATCATCTTTCTCTGCTCTTGTACCACAGGAAGTGATGGCAGCTTTCTGACCATATTTATTCTTACTTTCCCCATAATTACTTTATCTTCCCTCTCATCTCCCTGCTGTAGCAGCCAGCTTACAGGTGGAGCTGGTGGTTTCTGTCTGGCAGCCACAGGGCCACCATGTCCCTCAGAGTTGCTGAGCAAGGGGCTTGCTGTACATCACAAAGATACAGTAAATATATTCTGTCAGCATTTGGTGATAGGCAAGTCAAATGAAAAAAGGAAAACTAGCCATTGCATTTCAGAGGCTACAGCCTGGTGAGACATTTTCCAACAACCCCCCCCAAACTATAGTATTTGGGGTTTTTTTAAAGTCTGACACAAAACAGCAGAAGTTTTAAAAGCCCTAATGAAAAAACCCAAGCAATAGCCCAATGCTAAGAGTCTGTCACCTACTCTACCCTAAAACATGGTGAGCTGAACTGAGAAGTGACCAGAACATCCCCAAATGTTACGTGCGTGAGGCAGGAAGCTTGGTGGAGACGGCTTTGAAGGAAGATTTTGTATTGTTCAGAGAGTCACCCAAGCATGGTAAGGCTGGAATTCCATCTGTTCAGCTCCGCTCAATGAACTGGGTCACTTTCAATGGTTCACTAAGTTCTGACTATCTAAAAAGTACAGTTATTATGCTTTTAAAATCTTGAGCTGCATGGCAAGATCACCTTACTGTTTTTTTTCTCTGTCACCCTTGAGTTTAGCACCTCTGAAAGAGGCTTAAGTGTAGTTCACAACCTAGAAGATGGGTCTTGTGTCATATACAATATTCGGGTTTCTGGAAAAGAGATGCGAGCAAGTTTGCTCATTAATAAACACCCTTGTGTCAGAACAATCCTTGGCAAGGACTTTGTTTCCCGAATAACTTATCTCTAACATTGGAAAAAGCTGACCTTCCAAGACTGATCTTTGCTTTTCAGTCCTCATGGAGGTCTCTGCGCTCTGCAGACTGTTCTCTGGCTTCAGCGAAAGGCAGTAAGCATTTGGATGGCCTTTTTGACCAGTTGTTCCTGGTTATTTTAAGAACAGCTACAAGAGCAGTGGAAAGACATGGAAAGATAATGTCTTTGGGGGCCAAAAAAACAACTTGCTGAAGGATGAGGAAACAGCACTGCACAGTTCCTGGATATTCAAGCTCTCATGGGAGGAATTTCAAAGCAACTAATCACAGATCCCCTCTGAGAAACAAGTCTGGCTTGCTGCATCCAAGTTTGGCTGCAGAAAGAGAGGGAAATATATCTACCTTTGCCAAAATATGGATCTTCCTCCATGAACAATAAGGCTTAAGAAGGTGATTGCTACTCCAAAACACAAAATTCACTTCTTATTCCTATATTTAGTTATACTTTGTCCTTACCTAGATCATACTGGGGCAAATTTACATTACTGTAACATTACTCTGTACAAAGGAGTTCATAATATTTAGCTGCCTTCCAAAGGTGATTTATGTTGTTATAAAGAATATAATGTCACCAAAACCAAGAGAGTTAAAGAATGAGCACAGCTCACCAACGAAACTATATGGACCTCTAAACAGAATCAACTGAAATCAGCACTTTGGAATTTAATGTGAAGAACACATTATGGAGCCTGCAATTAAAGACTTTTTCCCCCTAGATGGTCACATAAATAAATGAACCATTCAAAGAGAATCAGTTCACTGAGGAGCAGGAAAGTGCACAGCATCAGCTTTCTGATCACCTCCTGACACGAGTACTATAACTTCCCCGCCCTGACCTCCTCCATGCCCAAATCCCTCCTCTCTAGTCCATTTGGGTCACTGACAGATAAGTACCCAGGATTAAACTCCTTGTGGAGATATTTAAGCTGCTAAGCACTGAATGTACCTACTGAGTCACTGCAGACACTCCATATTTAAACTTCTTTCTTCCCACCTGGCAGACGAAACTGAGTTTCCATTTTGGTGCAAAGCAGCAGCACAAGATAATGGTACCTCCTACCCAGGCATGGACAGGTTGGTGGACATGAGGTCTCACATGTTTGGCAGGAAGAGGAGGTCTGTCTGAGGTGGAGAGAGTCCTGGAGATGCAGCAGACAGATGGTGCAGTATGATGATTTGGGTTTTTCTACACAGAACAAAATTTCAGCCATTTTTATTGTGGAGGAAAGCATCCAGACTGCAAATGCTTTGAGTTCTTGCAGGTTTTTTTTTTTAATAAAAAAAGAAAAAAACCCCTTCAAAATATTTCAAGGGCAATAAAATATACACCAATGCCAGAATTATTTTTTTATAAATCAAAGTGATTTTAAGCATTATTGGCAAATTCTCATGTGATTCTCTTATAAATCTTCATTTCCATTTTGTGACTGATTACATTAATTTTCCCTCTTACTTCTTGCATACATTTCTTCAGTCTCTGACACACATAATCAAGAACATAAAAAGAAAGAAAAGAGCTTTTCAGTTAATTTGCAGTATAGCTCAAAAGCAAACCTTCAGATACAGCTCAAGAAGTGACCACTACATCTGTTTGTTGATTTTATTCTGTCTTCTTTCCTGTGTCTAGACTGACCTTGTATCACTGCCTTACCATTTCGTCGTTTTTCCTTGCTCTCTAGTTCTCCTGTGGTTGCTGGTGAGGAGACGAGCCCTGTGGTGCAGGATACCACATCAGCCCATCAACCTGCTGTTCTGTCTTTCATTTAACAACTGTAGTAAGGATGCAAGCCTCAGATCTGGGTAGCAAGCGAGTGTCACAAATTTGTTCTAACCCAAGATCTGATGCCTTGCTTCCAACCCTTATTTGGGGATACATACATTATTTCTCTGATTGAAGAGGTGTAGGTTATTTCCCTCCTTTTGCCCATGCAGTCAACCTGGTCATTATGGGAGGGTGACAGGATACAAAGCTGCCCTACCCCTTCCAACTGCTTAGCTGCGAGGATCGTCAAAAATGCTGGGGCTACTCAACTGAACTCCAAGGTTCAGGCAATTAGAAAGGCAGAGGAGGGAGAGATTTTCTTCAGAGCTG
>VYZV01027126.1:43429-56076 GCA_013401275.1 Pandion haliaetus | reverse complement strand
TTTCCTATTTTTTTTTTTTTATTGTAGTGATGGTTTGTAAAACAAAAAATATTGAGTTTTAAAGGCAATTCTGGTGAAAAGGTAAAAGGTGTTCACTCTTTTCTTGTAGTCTCAGATGTAACCAAGAATTGTTCTATCAATATAGATGAATTACGCAAGTGAGAAAATATGTTTAATAGTTCCTGAATAAATAGCTGTACAATAAAGTACATATATCAGAGATTTTATGGGGTTGCAGGAACAACTTTTTGTAAAGCTACCAATGTTCACTGTGTCAGCTTGTGAGAAGTAACTACTTTTCTGTTGCATAAATAGAGCAACAAGCATAGTTGTTCTTAAGCTGAAGTCTTGAGATGTGAGAACTTGAGAACTGAGGAGCACCACAGGTCTTACTTTGTTTTCTTTTTGAGCTTTTAGGGAAATACCACTATTTAAAGCCATAGGCAAATGTCCTCTTTCAGGTTCTCGTCACAGAGGTTACTACAGGCTGCTAAAAGTTACTGGCCAAATTTCTTTCACAGTGAAGTAATTTCTGTCTGTGCTTCCTAATATGCTCCAGACAAAATCAGCTAATTTAGCTCGGATTAGCAATTTAAAAAGCTTGAGCTGTTTTAGCTCTTCTTGTTTCAAGCGTATTAGCTCTCTTAAACCTTTTTTACCAACAATGTGGTGACATTAGTAATTTACAGCAAGGAGCTATTACTGAGCAGATTTGGGCTGTGATGGAAGAGGACATTTCTCCATGGTCCGTGTTTGAGCACCAGGTAATTTTATACAGGTTTTGGAAGGACAAATGTGCTCAAGTGCATAAAAATGTTTATCATACATGATAGAGGTCTATGAAAGTATGACTAGTATGGAAACAACTAATTATATATATGAATATATATATAAAAATACAAAAATGCTAAATTTTTTTTTTAAATGAATTAATACTAATGAACAAATACTACAAAATACAAAAATACCAATGAAGGTATAATAAAGGTAGTTTTGTGAGATCCTGTTTAGCAGTGACTGACTTGCTTACACTTGAGAGCTATCTGCTGTGCTGCCTCTTTTTTGAGGCTTTTTGCTATTGTTTTATAAACTTCTCTTGTTCCTAAGCAAGAATTAAAGAAACTGAGCTGTAGTAAAACTTTCTGTGACCTGAGCACCATGTCATAGTGAACTTTCCATAACATGGAAGGTTGCTTAATAGATTCTGGGAAAAAAACAAAACAAAACAAAAAAGCCAGTGCTGATTTGCCTGGGCACAGCATCACTTGCTTTATCAAACAATACACATAAATCTAGTTAATTTAAAATTAGCTAAAATGCTATGAAGAAACAGCTAGTGCTTTTGAAACTGGTTCTAACTGATGACTAAGCAAGCTTTGCCAAGCAGAATAAAACCATTTTACCAGAAGTTTTTAACTTGTCAGGTCTCAAAGGAAAGGTAGAGTCATATTGGGTCACACCGACATAGTGCGTTCAGGAACATGCAGCGGGAGAAAGCGCTCCTAAATCGGGAGTTGGTGTACTTTCCTCTAAATCAACACTGAGCTACAGTAGTTAGTAGGCAGTCACATGGCTGGCAGTTTAAAATATTACTATATATTTGTCAAGATGTGAAGCTGTTGTTTGTAGACATGGCTGGCTTGCCTGGAAAAACATTCATGGCTAAACTGTTCTTGTAGTTTCAGGTAGGTCCTATAATCTGTATAGCTTCTTGTTAGCAGTTGTGCAGTGCACTGTACCAATCTGTAAATGCCATGCCGCTACTCTTGTGTGTCAGTGTTGAGCAAAACAGATATAATTTAGATACAATTTGTTAATCCACTCTTGCACCATTAAGGAAGGTACTGCATTAAAGTTCTTATTAGATTCAACACTATTATTATTTATTTTAAAAGAAATGCAATTTGTTCCTCTTTCAAAATGTAATAATGGCCCCTTTCAAGTTGCTTTAAAAATTGAGAGAGCTGCACAGCGCTGCTGTCAAGGACATGCTGGCAACTGCAACATGCCAGACTGTTGTGGCCCAGGCAATGAGCAGCTGTCCTGAATGATTCTTTTTTGACTTTAAACAAGAAGTAGTCTTTATTAAGGTCAAGCTTGCTATAGTAGATGTTGATAAATGTTGTTATGTAAATGTACAAAATTAGAAATTGTCCTCTAAATTGCTAATGGGAAAAATATTTGCAATTATTGGCAAAATACTTATCTGTTTAGAGAGGTTATTAGGAGAAGGTGGAACAGAATAAAAAAATGTAGACTACATCTGAATTACAAAAAAGCTTTTTTCTTCCTGACAACATTTAAAGAGGAGATTTCTTTTGATTAAACCCTCCCTGCTGACAGAAAACCCACAGCTTACTTTTACACATCTCCCAGGCCTGGACAACTAATTACTCTCTTACTGCAATGTCTGTATATTCCTGCTGCCTTTATATATATACTTGAGTTGCAGAAGTTTAATGGTTTTGCACTTAGCTCTGTGGATTTCTGCTGGGTTTTGTGTCCTAGAACAGACAGTGCAGTTCTTGTGTAGGATATCGGGACAGAGCTATAGGGTCCAGCTACAGGTTTGTGCACAAAGAGGACAGAAGTTATCTATAGTGAAAAATACAGTTATTTGTGTTGCTTTAGGTATATTCCAGTATTTCCTTTGAAATCCATGTAGATGAGAAAGTCTTATACAAATGATGTTTTGAAACTGGGACAGCTTTAGTTCACCTGGTAAAAATAACCTTAAGAGATGACTAACAAACCTCATCTTTAAGGAAAAAAAAAGGGGGTCAGGGTTGGGGAGGCGGGAAGAGAACCTGTTGACATGTTGAAATAATCTCTTTGCATAGATGACTGTCCAAGGATTAAGGACAGTGTGCTTTTAATGATGAATGGAGTAATGAAGTACAGATCTTTAGTCCACGGTGCTCCTTCTTGCTGTTAGGAAATCAAACATTTTGAGAAAGAAGTTTTTGATTCTTTACTGTGCCAAGTTTCCTTTTGCAGCACTGATCAGGAATCATTAGTGAGCTTGTTAAGGCTCCTTCATTCTCAGGGCAAATTTGCACGAGCCCCAGGTAGCACTATGGAACCTATAGCAATTGCCTCTGCTCAGATCCCAGACCAACTGCCAAATGTAGGTGATTATCTTCAGAGGTTCAGAAATCTTAGTTTCATTTTTCACTAGAAAATAATCATTTTCAAAACCCGAAAACTTTTGCAGAAGTGTACCACTGAAAGTGTACTCTGGGAAAAATTTCTGAGCTCCCTTAGTGTTAAGAGAAGAGCAATATAAGGGTATTCCCAGGCTGAAGTATCTCCCCATGCCCCCCTGATGGTGAGGAAGGGGAGGGATCTCGAACAATGCAGTTGTGGTGTGCATCTCAGCATCTTCTCTTGGAGCTGCTCCACTTTGTATAAATCAGCAAAGAGTTGAACCACAGAGATACTGATCATTTGCAGTGCTAGGATGGGAGCAGCTTCCTCTTTATTATTTATCCATACCAGAAGAACTTGAGCAGAAAAATATCAACAGATCCACCTCAAAAATAGTCAACAACACTGCATTCAGGGTGCTTACACAGGATGTGGGAAACTAGTACAAAATTTTAAACCTTCTCTGTTCCAGGACAGTTGCATAATAATCAGGCTATATTAGGGTAAGATTTTCTTTTATTGCATTTCAGGGGAAAAAAAACCCAAAACTTTGAACCAGTTTGGTGTTACTATTCTGTAGAGTGAAATATGTATATGTTTTGGGTTTTTTTTTAAATCTCAGAAATTTTCTGGGATGGAAAAAAGTTTCCTGTTAGTTCTAATTTGGACCTATATACATGAGAGGAGAAAAGAACATGTTGGGCAACTTTTCTCTTAAAAAAAAGCTCCAGAATGAGGTGGATTAATCATTACTGTAATGTATCTCACCTGAACCTTTTCGTTCTTACCCTACTTTTGATTTCTTTTATTTCATCTAACTAAAAATTAGGGGCAGGTCAGCAGTTAATATGAAAGAGTGTGCCACCACATAAATCAATGCTGAGCATTTGGCGTGGGGCTTCTAAAAGAAAATGAGGGAAAAAAAAATCCTTCTGTGGGTTTCAGGGAAATGAACTGTTAATGAATATTGTGAAAGAGCTGAAATTTGCTGTAAGGGAGAGATGACACAGTGTTTGTCAAGTTTTCAACTTGACGCTTGGAGGAGCAGGTTGAGCTGTCTTGTGGTTTTGCTGGATGACGTTTGTCCGTTGCCTACCTGTCATCCAAAACAAACCATCTCCCATCCTGGCCTTTTACAGCCACAGAAACAGTGACTGCTACTTACAATGTCAGCTCGAGGGTTAGTAGCCTCCGGGATAATTTCCTGAGGCAATATGACACAGAAGTGTAGCAGAAATAATGATTGACTCATTGTCCAGCATAAAGAAATTGTATGACTAACAGTTCATTCAGTTTAAACTGTAGGTTTCTTATCTATGACATAAATCCAGTAATAGTGGGGTGTATCTGACTTCCAAAGGAGTGTTTGTGTTCCTCTGCAAAAGCCAAAAATCAAACCAGTGGAAACAGTATTAACTTAAAACCAGCATAAATAGGAAGTGAGATTGTGCTTAAAAAACTAGGGGAGAAGATCCACAGTTTTGATGTAATTGCACAATCTATTATTTAATGAGATCTTATCCTGGATGGGGCTCTTGGGCACTACTATAAGAGTATTTTGAATATTTTGAATATATTAATAAGCAATGGCACTAAACCAAAGAGATAAAAATATTTATGATAACAGTAAAGGTTCTGTTAGTATTATCTGAAACCAAACTAAGTTTATCCACCTCCTTAGTCTTACAATTTGTAGGTAAAAAGATTATTCACTTCTTCCACAGTGTCAGGTAAGCATGGAATTTTAAAGGAGATGCGGTAGATGATCTGTAGATTTTGTAGAGTGAGGGTCTGATTCAGCACATACTCATTGGGAATAATCCTTCAAGAGTACGCTTTCAGACAGGAACTTCACATTTTTCCATTGTCTTTAGCAGGGCGCTATAATCCAGTGATATGGAGTACGCTGCAAGCCCAAAGGCTGATTCAGACATCACTAGACCTGAGAAGGAAGCATTAAAAACTAAAAAAATACTGAAGCTAAAAGTGATGTTTATTGGTTGCCTGTGTTCTTAGCTTAGGGAAGACTGCAAAAGTGTAGCCCATTTGTGCCATGTAAATATACCCCAGGTAATTGGGTGTGAAGGCAAGAACAGTTTCATAAAGGGAAGGAGTCAGATTCATTCCTGCTACTGCCCTTTCTGCTGCTTTCAGGAATTAAGGTTAATGAAGTTGCATGTTCTTGTATTTCTCCTTTTGCTCTGTTGGAAAGAGAGCATGCTTCCTGCCACCCAGCTGGGACAAAGCTGAGAGGTTTCCTCTCTCCTGCAATCACCAGGACCCCGAGATAAAGCCTGTCCAGCTGCTCTCTCTTGCCTTCAGTTCATTTATCATCAATATCATGCAAATGTGGTTAAAATTAGAACTACCACCAGAAACACTTGTGACATTTTTAGAGTGCTTTCCTTAGGGTATAGGTCTGTATTACTAACAGCCACCTATTAACTTTTGAAACCATTGACCGCTGTTAGCTAAATCTGACAGTGAGGAGTTGATTTATGAAATTTATTAAATATAAACTATGTAAAAATGGTCAACTTTATAGAGGAGCCTATTAACACTACCTTTTAAGAAAAAAACCTGCAGTTTGAGCACATTTCTTGTTAGACACCAGAGGATCTAGATGGAGAAGAGCCAATATGAATGCCTCAACTCTTGGAAAGCTTTCATTTGGCTTTCCCATTTTATCAGGCACCAGGAATTCTACTGAGGTTTCTTTGGCAAAGACCAGGAGAAGGTTTTTCTAAACTTTGGCATTTGTAGTTTTTTAATATAGTGTGAGCTCAGGCTGCACCATTGGGTGTTGTGAAGTTCAGAAGTCAAATCAACCAGGAGACACAAATGCTTAGGGAAACAAACTTTGTTAGTTCTGGTACTTAGCAATATCCTTATCTTTATTTTATTCTGCAGTGATTTCTGAATATGCATTTGTAAAGTTTTTGAAGAACTCTCAGAATCAAACAGTGATCTTGAAATTCTTTCCCACATGGGACTCCTAATTTTCACCTTTCAGCTGGATCTAAACAAGTTCCAGTTGGTAATAAAGACTTTGTGACAGAACAGAGTCTCTGCGTCTTGGAGCTGTTGACATCTCAGATGACACCAACATTAATCTGCTTAAAAGTGAAGTTGATCGTTTCTAATGGGCTTGTATTGGGTTCTGGCAAAAACTTGAGCTATTCCTTTGTGTTCTGATCGTATGTTCTAAGAAAGTAGGAAAACAAAATTGTTAGTAGGTCTTTTTAACAGTAAAGTTTTACACATATAAATTTAGTGATTTGTATTTCTTGTTTTCATTGTAATGCTCAGAATAATATGTATGAGTTGAGCTCTTCAGCAAAATCCTGACGGGGGACAATGTAATATCCTTTGTTCCCTTCTATTAGGGTCGGAGACTATTACAGAATAGCAAACATGACAGCATGGCTATTTGAGCCACCCACTTGTTGCCAAAATGGCTTTTATTTTTTCAACATCTAATTTAATCACAGAATCACAGAATGGTTGAGGCTGGCAGGGACCTCTGGAGGTCATCTGGTCCAATCCTCCTGAACAAGCAGGGCCACCTAGAGCAGGTTGCTCAGGACCGTGTCCAGAGGGCTTTTGAAGTTCTTCAAGCATGGAGACTCCACAACCTTTCAGGACAACCTGTGCCAGTGCTTGGTCACCCTCGCAGTAAAAAAGTGATTCCTGATGTTCAGAGGGAGCCTCCTGTGTTTCAGTTTGTGCTCGTTGCCTCTAATTTTGTTCTACTTTGAAAATCTCTCACTTCTCTCGTTATGTTAAAGCAACAGCAGTATCCTCCTCAGAAACAGTTTTACAGCTACAGGAGGAACTGATCTTGAGGATATATCCTCTCACCTAGAAAAAGTATTTTTTGTATGATACAAGAAATAGGATAAGAAAGCAGCTTGAGCAATGAATCCATTATTGAACTCCTTGCCCAGAAGCCTCAGAGTACAGAATCAACACAATTACAACTGCTGGGAAAAAAAGAGGTTTAAAAAAGAAACAGACCTTTTCTCAAAATGCAGTTTGTTCATTAAAAGAAAGCACTAAAAATGCATGCAAAGGACATTTTGCTACTTGAAAATCAAGAGCTTTCCTCTTTTTCTTTACTTTGAGCAAGGTTGATTGCTTGATGGAAGGGCTTACTTCTTTTCACCAGTGAGTGAGTGACGGTGGTCCTTCTGGCAGATTCTTACAGGCAGTGGAGTAAGGAATGTATTAGTCCTTTGCCAAAGTAGTCAAAGGGGAAGGGAGCACTGGGTAGGGATGTGTGGTAACAGAAGAACGTTCATTTGGCCTTGTTGGATATTTGATAAGAGCAAGGAGTGGATTTAAACATTCACACTGCAAACATTCTGATGTATTCTGTCATTAAAGCAGTAAATCATTAAAATACACTGTATGTAGTAAATGTGTGTTTCCCTGCTTGTCTTCAATGAAAGGTATTTTTCTTGTAGTCTGCTGTACTACTCTGGTATCGCAAGACTGTTTCTGAGGATGAATTTGAAAATACTTAATACAGAAATACTTCTAGACTCTAGAACAAATTATACCAGTATGAGTAACTCCGTTCCAAAGGTTTTTCCAAGAAGTAGACCAAATGTTTAACAGATAAAAACAGAGTAAGCCAGCACAAGTAACATCCCCATCCTCACACAGTGAAACTGAACTGCGTAGTGAGAGCCTAATGATACAGTTCTTATCTATTTATAAGAGTCAAAAGTGCCTCATTTACTCTGAACTAACTATAATAGGCCTGTTCCAAGAGCCCAATAACTTCTTTGTAGATACCTTAAGCCTTCCTGTTACCTGATTTTGTAAGAATATAAACACGTTGTTCCTACCTTTGCCCTTGAAATACACTCTTAGGCTATAGAGAGATCGTTATATGGCATATGTGGATTTCTCTGAGACCATGAAACAAATACAAAATGTTGGGGAAAAAAACCCCAACCTTTTTCCCTAAATCCTAATTTAACATGTGTTTTGTCCGTGTATTTCTTTATATGGTCCTTTTTTATAATATAAGTGTAGTCAAGCATTTTGACAAGTTGTGCGTAACTGGACATAATCATTTTGCTCCTGCTATTTCCTGGAGGTTACTACATTCTCCGTTCAAGGAGATAAGGGAGTTTCTGTAGCCTAAGCCTGGTGCTACTGGCATTGCATAAAGCAGTACATTGGGGGAGTCCTGCAGATCATCACATGCTGAAAGAAGACTAGTGCTGGTCATATGGACACAATCCATCTGCATAAGGCTACTAACTGGTACTAAACGGTACAAAGATTTTTCTTCACTGGAGTGGAAACTTGGAGAGATTCCTGGCATGGAAGAAAGTGAGTGTTCAGAGTGGGACCATCAAAACAGTTTCTAAGAAATCTGCTGCAGCTAGGTTGTCCTCCCAGATGCTCATTCCAAAGTCTGATCAAGTATATTTTTTTTTAACTTGTGATTTTGGAGGAATGTCTGCAAATTTCTAGATGTTAAACAAAAATATCTTTCATAATTATATTTTATCAACAGTAAGACATATGAACACTCCACAAAGATAGCCTTTTAAGTGACAATATTTACGATGTTCTCAGTAAAACCTAAAAACAATTTTTTTTTTCAGTTGTAAAATGAGTGACTAAGAAAATGGATGCTATTTCTACACTCAATCAGCTTTAATGTGGCGATGTTTAATGAAAGGTACCAACACTGACTAAAATGTCAGTCACTTCAATATATAGGCCATCAGTTAAGGCTGTAAGTATGAAAATCCTCATTTACAGAAAAATTCTTAGTTTGAATCACGGAGGATTTTTTTTGAAATGCTGTAGTAGTAAGAGAAACTGAAACTCTTGGCCCAGCAGTTCTGTTGCTCCAGACTTCAAGCTTACACTAGGTAGAAGAGCAAAAAGATGTTCACAAAATTCAGGGAAGGTGTCCAGGGTCTGAGTCTTAACAGCAGACCTTCATCTCGTCTTCATTTAGAGTAGCCTGGAGGTTTCCAGAGCTTCCTCCAGCTGCCTGCACCCCCAAAAGAAAATACACATGCTGAGCCTATCTGGCTCATGCCACTACTTGGTGGTGACCTTGTCTTGCCACCAAGACACTCCCAATTTTAAGGCAACACAGTGCTCAACGGCCTTGTCTGTGCTTTTGCTGAATGCTAGTAGAAAAGTCTAGTATTGCTTTTTGTTCTCTGGGAATAGTAGGACAGCATATATGAAAATCATGATGCTACCACTGTTAAGTAGAGTGGACACTATTCCTAAATATTGCCATATAGTAGTTTTTCCCTTTGAAAATTTCGAACAGAAGTTGTTCCCAAATAAGGGTGTGAATACAAAGACAGCTCTCTCTGGTGGTGTGTTAGGAGCTGTGCTAAGAATCAAGTCTTTTATAAAGACAGACAGTAAAACACCCTTTATAAAAAAAAAAAAAAGGTGTGCAGTGCCAAATGATTATGGCTAAGCTTTTTCTTTCTGCTAGCCTTTCATTTGTTTTTTCTATGCACCATACTGAAAGCTGTTTGTGGTGGAATTGTAGTAATACTATAAAGAGAACATTTGCTATCACTTCCTTTTTTCTAAAACGTATATGAAGTAACAGGTAAATTGTTAAAGCAACTGATGTTAAACTGTATCTCTCTCCTTCTTATTAAAGCCTAATGAGTTATAAAAAGAACCTTTGAAATTTCAAAACCGCTTTCATTTACAGAATTTAATCTGTTTTAGGACTTCATCATCTGGGTGGGGGGCGGTAGGGGAGGACTTGATCATGTGCCTATACAAAAAAACTGGTAGAGTAGTAGATCGGTCCTGGCTGGGAATAACTACAGGGTGCTACCTTATAGGTAATGAATGCAGAGGTCAGAAACAATGTTGTGAGACTCTTAAAGCTCTGTGGCTGCTAATTATTTTTTTATTCTTAGCTTAGTGGTGACAGGGTGTTACACTTGAAAAGCTGTTAACCTCGACATTTTCCACCACATTGTATAACAACAAAAGTGTGGGCCAAATTTAGAGCTTCAGTACTGTTTAGAAAAAAGCTTTCCTATGGTTGTTCTGCCCTTCAGAACTGCAGGAACAAAGCGGGCGTGCTTGTTTGATGGGTACTTTGTCACCAGTTAGAAACCCTTTTATTTCCATTTATGCTATCAGGGCTAGCCTGACCGCTCTGCAATCATCTGAGAACTGGCAGGAGGTGCTGAGTCCAGTAAGTCTTTAGCCTAGTGTTGGCCATCAGAAGTTTACTTAGTCCGAGCGGTGAGTCGGGTCCCCACAGCAGCCACAGACACTTGAAGTGTGGGAGTCAGAAACGGCAGCTCCTGAGAAACATCTAAGGGCGATGGGACTTCCTTGTGAGTGTTAATTCTGGTTTCTAATATGCTTTGAGATATATTAGGAAGGTGGATAGTAGATAAAGATTCCTGAATCTTTCGTAAGGTGCTGTTGGTAATACATATTATTGCTACATGGATAGTAAGAAAAATAAGTTTTAAAATTACAAACTGAGCGGGTTATTACTTTCACCTAAATGTAGTATTCCTCAGTTTATTTTGTTGTTTTCATACTTCTCGGAAAAACCTTACCCTCTTACTCGCTTAAGTATTAGAAGGGATGATGTTTACTTGTAAAGAAAAACTCAAGTTTCCCAGTATCTGATTTTCAAGAAGGGCTGAAGGGCAGGCTGAAGGGTAGCAACAAAGTAACATCACACAGATGCATTTTACTTCATTATGCATTTTATCCTCAATGAAATCATTCTATAAGGTCATCAGATAACTATGCATACGTTAACCACATCTCCACTTTATCAAAAGCATTTAATGCAGTACACTTACAAACATATTATAAACAAAGTTATTTCTATTTCCAGTACTGATCTTGATGGAATATACACTGTGAGGTCAGTAAAGCAGTCATGTTCAAGAACTAGTGAGCTGTGATCTCTGCTGTGTTGCAAAATGTCATAAGATTCTCTTTTGATGGATAAACAGGCTGGAAAATCCTGACTTTATTTGCCAGGGGAGTTCTTTTGGATCAGATAGCATTTATAATAAGTATGACATGTCTGAAAGACAGTGTTTACCATTCAATGGGGATGTTTTTTGTGGACTATGGGTTAGTGTTGTGTTTGCTGAAGTGGCAGGTTAATCATGATACAGGCAGGCACTGCAAAATTTTCTTTAAATGGTTCTGCCAATTAATCTCAGTCCAAACTTCTTCTTGCATTGCCTTTTTGCAGTGGTGAATGGACATTATTCAAAATTGTGGAGTGTTTTTGCAATAGCCACAAGTATGCAAAGTTTAACAGCTGTGAAGGAACCCGAAGTTTTTGAGCATGCGCTCTGAAATGTAAAAAGTTACGAATCTAGTATGCTAGATGTTGAACAGTAATGCACTGAGCTATTTGGTAGTAGTCTGTGCTGGGGTGTTTTATTTAAAAAGAAGCTTTAGTTAAGTTCTTTGCCTGATTTTTTAATTGTCTGACATTTTGAAAATAAGGTTAATTTGATGTGAAACAAGTTAAGGGAGATGTTTTAGATGGCACTAACAAGCCCACTGAACAAACATTTCTCTACCTTGGAGTTATGTTTGCACGTAGCTGATCCAGAAGCATCCATGCCAGGAGTTTCAAAACTTGGTGTTTCGGATACACAGCTTGCAAGACAGCATGCCTGGGCTAAAACTCACTCAGCTCTGTGTTCATTGTGGAGAAGCATCCTCCCCTTCTGATCTACATCAGGGGGAAAAAAAAAAAAAAAAAAAAAATAGCCTGGCTTTGTAGGTAAGGTCACACCGTAGACATGGGATTATTTTTCTGAAGTTACTTGCATACCAACAGTACCAACAGATCTCCTGCTGTTGGAGGGTTGTTGAAGAAGGGAATGTCTTCCACTCCGTAAAGTTAAACTTCTGCAAGATTTAAGACGGTTAGCTCCAATGATACATATAGTAATTTTGGTTAAGCCATGACCTTCCATGCCGTTATTGGGTCCATTTCCCATATTGTGTTGCTGGGTCCAGTTCCAAAACTTTCATCAGCCCTTGTTGGCTGTAAGCAAAAAATGTGGTACTTTGTGCACGGGCATACACACACACAGAGGCTTCTGGGTCAGAGCACAGTATTGCAGTTACTTGAACACTCCTTTAACAGCCGGTGCTTCGGCGGGTCATCGTTATCCCGAGTACTTACACGTGTTTTTACGTCTTCCCCACGCTTTATATAAACATTACCCAAGCCATTCTCATGGTACCCCAGTGGGTAAGCAAGAAAATACAGGGACGACGGCTCCGCACGGCCAGGGGCTGCAAGCGGCGCGGTGGGCTCCGCGCCGGGTTTTGCGGGGCTCCCCAGCCCGCGGCGGCTCCCGGCTTTTGTGTGTGTGTGTGTGTGTGAAACCGCCGGGGGCGGGAGGGGGGTGGCGGGTCCCCTCCGGCTGCCCTGCCGCCGGCGGAGCTGCGAAAACAGGAAGCGCGGTGGCCGCAGCCGGCGGCCG
>VYZV01027126.1:20083-43407 GCA_013401275.1 Pandion haliaetus | reverse complement strand
GGCAGGAGAGGCGAGGCGAGTCAGGCGGCGAGCCCGGCCGGCGGGAAGTTTCTGCCGCCGCCGCTCGCCGACCCGGTGGCTCCGAAGAGGAGCGCGGGAAGAGCCGCGCCGCCCGCTGCCCGGGCTGGCAATATGAGGGAGCAGCACTCATGTGCGGGCACCGGGCAGCGGAGGATGGACCCGCTGGAGCTCCCCGTTAGCCCTGTGAAACGCTTGCGAACTGAGTACGCCTTTCCCTATCTCTTCGCAGAGGAGGCCTACCAAAAACTGGCCAGTGAGACCCTGGAGGAACTGGACTGGTGCCTGGACCAGCTGGAGACCCTGCAGACCAGGCACTCCGTCAGCGAAATGGCTTCGAACAAGGTAGGAGCTCGCCGCCCCGGCCCTTCCCGCCGTGCGGGACGGGCGCGGGGTGGCCTCGGCCCGGAGCGGGAGGGGGGGCGGCGCGGGCGCCGCTGCAGCCTGGGGCGAGGTCGCGCTTCTAGGCGCGGCTGGGCTCCCCCGGTCCCGGACCACCGTGTCGGGCGGGAGGGGGTCCGCTGGGTGGAACAGCCTCGGGCTGAGAAAGTCGCTGCCGGAGGTGACGGTCTCTCCTGGTGCGCGCTTGGGTGCGGGAGAGGCTGCTGTTGGGGTCCGTACCCCGTTTTCTGGAATTTCAGGACAGGTTGTGAAAGTGATGCAAGGGATGGGAAAGCTGCGCAGTTTTCCGATGTGCCTCAATTTAAAAACAAAAAAGTTTTGGCTGCTGGCGATAATCCCTTCAGTTGCTCTTTCTTTTCACAGCATCCCATTCTGAACTAGGGACCTTTCCTAGAAAATGGTGTGGAAAGTAGCAGGAAAAGGTGATAAAGGTAGTTCTTGATTCCAGGGGAGCTGCGGGCTGAATTTTAAATAAACTTAGAAGTGTAAGTAGTCATGCAAAAGGCTGCCGTAACATGATTCATGATGAAAGGACGGGCTCAGAACCGAGGTGCCATCACAATAGTCACGATAGACACCTAGATCCAGAGGTGTGTGTCTGAGACGGAATGCGCCCACCCTTCCCTTCCTGGAGGTTGAGGATACCTGTTGTCCAGGGACTGTGTGCAGCTATCTGCTGTGATCTGTGTATGTGTTTGTTTTGCAGTTTGAAGTGGAGTTTCCACATACTCCATTAATAAGTACACTTTCTTTAGTGATTTTGGTTTGCAAAGAATATGTAGCTACATTTCTAGAATTAATTCTTAAAGCCGAATGCTGCCTTGCTTCAGAATTTATTTTTATATTTGTCACCAACTGAGTGTTTGGGGAGCTACATGTATGATGAGAGAGAAGAAAGTTTTAATTAAATAGGCTGGTTTTGCCTCTAATGTCTGCAAAAGCAGCTGATCTATATTTTAGCACTTTTCAACCATTTTAGTTGCAATTAGGATTTTTTAAAGTCATAAAATAAGTGTTTTTGACTCTGCTTATGCTTGCTTAAAATTCTGCTGTCTTGCTTTGACTGCCCTTAGCAAATACCTGCTGTTTCTTATTGACTGTTTTTTAAGACCATGTTCAACTCTGCCTGCATGTAAGAGGTAGATGTTTGCACTTTTGTGCGGTTTAGTCCCTTAATGTAATAACCCTAGTGCTTTTCTTCTCTTTGGAGAGTCTTAGCAGGAATTAAACCTCTGTTTTAAGACTTAATTGCCTGGCATTGCCCTATTCTCAGAACTGCGTTTTCAGTTTTTACTGCCAGTTGAAAATGCTCATTACTCAGGGCATATTGCATATGTATTGGCAGGTTACAAAGTCAAGAGTTTCAGAGTTAGCTTTAGCACTATTAGCATCTAGGGACATTGTTTCAAAGGGAGTAAGATCAGACCAGACACGTAGGGCCTGATCTTGCTAACAAGTTTGAACAACTATTGCTTCCCTGACTTGTGATGTCTGTATAGCCACTCTTTCACTGGGCTTTCTTCAGTTATTTATTTATTACCTCCCTAAAACAGATAGGATATGCAGTATGTGCTATGAACAATGAGGGCAACCTGTTTTTAGGATAAGATAAAACTAATTGCGAATCAATGCATCTTAAGTTTTGCCAAGTATATTCAGATTCTTACCTAAAGAGAATCTGTTTTTAAAATAAAATGTGACAACTGCTTTGCATCTTAAGTAAACACAAAGGTGGTACAACTGATAACTATTATGTTTTGTTTGTATTTGTTTGAACTAGTTAAAGAATTGTTTGCCACAGATTACAGGATAAACATTCTTCACACGTTTATTCAAATTAAAAAGAAAATGCGATTCAGAAAAAGTTTTTCATCTTGTTGTTTCCAGCATAAGATCACTCAGACAAGAGATCGGTGTCGGGTAAACAGTAAGCCTAGTTGTCACAGTTAATTTGGAGGTCAGTAAGAATGATGCCAAGCTTTACATCAAGACTGAAATTTTTACACTACAGTAATGTATTGCCTCAGTCTGCTTGATCTATCAAATATGGATATACATGTCTAAAGCACTTCATTGCTACTTACTGTTTCATGTTGCAGTGTTTAGGAAGAGCCTGGTATTACTATATTGGGAAACAATAGCTGTTACTTGGTTTTGCAGGTCATACTCAATTCTTAAGGTAAACTTTTTTGCCCCTTTTTTGGGAAATCTGCCCCCATTGTATAGAAGTCTGTAACATCTTTCAGTGTTGGTGGGTTTTTGTTTGATTTAATTTTTTTAAGAAAACTGATCCACTTTTTTTTAAAGAAAATTTGAAAAAATAATAAAAAAAAAGTAGATCAGTGCTAGTAACCATAATGTGAACAACCTTGAATGTAAACCAGCAAGTGCATATAACAGTGTGAGAAAAATTAGTGCAGGAGGATTTTAATTTTAGGTGTGTAACAGGTTGTTCTACAGAATCATTTTATTTCTGGTTATTAAACGTATCTGGCATTTTTACATCACCTCCTATTGTAATGTAGCTGTAAACTGCGACATCTTCGTGAGGCATATAGGTAAATTATACTATTTTAGTTTATAGAGAAACTGAAGTAGAGAAACTTTGTTCAAGGCTGAGGACATAGACTTCAGTACAGCAATGAATATTCAAGAGTACCCAGTATCCCAAGAGTAAGTCCTGTAACATCAAGTGAGAAAATCAGAAAAAGGAACGTTGTTGGTACAGAACATGGTTTCTCACCGTGTTCCCCTCTTTCCCTTTCTCTGGGTTTCTTTTAAGAACTAGCCCGTAAGGTTGATTGGGGTTTTTTCCCCAGACTCTCAGCTACTTCCCTTATTTATTTCCCCCTCTTTGTTTGTATGTAACAGCATTTTCATCAGTATTAGTTTTCGTTATTTAGGTGAACATGTGCAACACAGAAGGCGGGACATAAGAATTGAGCTCTGCACCAGGTAGGAGCTTTTGCCCATCATGCAAAGGCTGTCATAGCGGAGGAAAAAAATCCAGGGACAAAACAGTGTTGTGTGTCCTGAATGCCTGAAGTAGGCCAGGGAGTGAGTCTTATCTCCAATCCCTCTCTATGCAGAGTTGGCAGTCTGAACTGTCGATTGCATCTGCGTGGAATCCCCTTAAACTTGGTAATGCCTGCGTAGGACTCGTGTTAGCATATCCTAATCCAAGGGTATTTATTTTGTTTAGATGCCCCTCGTGCTCATTAGCAGTAGTCTGTGACGTGCCAGCTCACAGCTTTGCATGACTGAAAGTGGGATGACGCAGATACACGAAAAGAGCTGCCTTCTCGTGTTTACTACCCTGAAGCAGTAGGCACAGGGTGCTCTCCACAATCTCCGGATGAGCCTTGGCATGTTGTGGCAGTAAACGTAACCCCAAAAACTTTGAAAACATGCTTCAGGTTAGCTCTTTAGGAAGCCAGCCATGATGCTTGGCTGCTGAAGTTATGCCAGGATGACTGTAACATCCAGATAATGTCCCATTTCCCAAGCCACCCCTGTGATAAGCAGACTTCCAAGTGCCTGGAGGCATTGCACATGAAGTAACTGATGGACAGATCTGTGGTGCACCCATAGGTGTAGTTCGTAAATAAATCTGATTTTGAAAGGACATAGTATTTAAAAGTATTGTCAATTGTCATTATGTTTTTATGAATCTTACAATACTTGGTGTTTTCTTAAATTACCAGCTTTTGGAATTGGGTACTAACAAGAGACCCACAGCTTCTTTTTAAAAGCACCAGAAGTTTGTCGTCCTCATACTCGTCTAGAAACCCTGTAAAGTCTTGAAAGGCTCCAAAACTAGAAAACAAGTAAGAAGCACCTTAAATTTGGAAAATTGACTGAAATGTCTTTCATTTTTGGAGACCTATTTCTGATTTTCTATACCGTGCACTGTTAATGTTGGCTGACGTCAGTGGACTGTGGCTCTATTGTTGTGTTTTTCTGAGTGATGCTTACTTGAACAGAAATAAATTCATTTCAGGAAATAGTTTACTGATTTGGGTCCCTAAAGATAGGATCCCAAGGCATAATTAGATATATCTATTAAACTGTTCTGATTTCCAGAGATGCTAACTCATACCAGTTTCTGCTAAACTGAATTGTGAGTAATACCTGTTGAAAAATACAGTCTTTAGATGGGTACTAGCTTGCTGATTGTGATTTCTAACTTCAGAAATGGGCTTACTTTGATCCTCTCGTACAAGCAAATGATCTTTTTAAAATTTCCAGGTTGCACAATGATTTTTTTTTTTACATTTTTTTTAATCATTTGCTTAATCATCCCGATTCTGGATCTGAGAGTTATTCTGTGACAGACAATAAAAAAATTAAGAATGCCAATAACAAAGATGTAGCAACCACTTTCTGCTAGACAGCATTAATTGTAAATTAGTCAAAAGTGGAGGAATACTTATAATGAAGCTGATATGCAAAAGTGTATTTTCACTTCTGTAATCATGATTTTGCAAACATCTCTAGTATATTGCTTTCATGTGTCTTAAGCATCTGAATTTAGACATCGAAAAAGTTTCAATTCATGTTGCTTTTGTTTTAGTTTTAAGTCTACTGCAGATGACAGCATTTTTGCAGGATTTGCTGATATCTGGTAATGAACAAGAGAAAAGGTCATTTGCTGGGTATTTCTTTCCACTACAAACTTAGGAGAGTGTTTTTGCAGGATTTGCTGATAAATTGGAATTACGAGAGAAAAGGCCATTTGTTGAGTATTTCTTTCCCACTTAGGTGATTGCCTTTTCTCCAGGAAGCTTTTTTAGGTATCAAAGCTAGAAAGACTTAGGTTTCATTTAGGTTGGCCATGTTAACTATGAAATGATTTAAAAAGTAAAGTATGAACTATCTTATGGTTGTCCACCTTGTATACCAGTATATGCAAATGCTCACAGATTAAAGCAGAAGTCTATTTGCAGACAGTTACTGGTGCTAGTTACTATTTTAAAAAAAAGGTTTGAGATTTTTGAGTGCTTTGAAGATGCCCAAAGCATTAGTGTTATCAACCAACGAACTTCCAAAGAGTACAGTAATGTAACACTTGGTGCAAATGTTAGTGGGATTTTGGTTTATGTTTATGGTCCTGTACTTGCCATCCATTAGGTATGCTCAAACAATAATCTTAGTGATATTTTATTTTAGAAAATTACCTACTTGTAAACATTTAATGTAAACTAAAATTACACTTGAAGGAAACAAAGAAAACTTGAAATCTGTTCAGTTGCTTTTTTTTTTATTTTACATTCCCCCCTGAAGTCCTCTGCCAATTTGAGCTGTTTTATAGTCACATTTTCCTGCTGCTAAAAAGTATTTTTCCTTTCCTCTTTTACGGTGCTAAAAGGCTCACACAGGCAACGGGGAGCTGACTAACGTAATATCCGGGGAAAGAGTGAGGCTAAACTAATTACTTAGTTCAAATAATGGACCATGTATAAATTCTCTAACTTGCTTCAGTCAGGTTTTCCCAGGGGCAGGGGAGAGCCCTGCTGCCTGAATTCCTGTGTGACCCTCACTGGGGCAAGAGGAGCAGGAGCCAGAAGGTGCCTCCAGCCTCTTGGCAGCTCTTCACAGTCACTGGCCACTGGATGGAGAAGCAGCATCCTGTTCCCACAGGCTGACAGCAGCTCTCTGGGTTTCCCCATGTGCAGAGTATATGGAGATGACGACAGGCTCCAACTCCTGATTTAGTCCATTCATCTGTTTTACTCTGTGGAAAAGCTTAAGTGCTATGGTGGTCAGTAATTCTGTAGGAGCCTAGATAGACTGAGTCTAGAACTAATAAACATAGTTCATGCCACTGGCTCAGTCTTTTATTAACAGATTAGATTTTAGTGTTGTCTTTTTTGCATGCTAGCTGCCAGCTTTGGGGACAGGTTCGTTGCATGGTTAGGAGCTTATCTTCAGAAATTACATTTCATATGTGAGAGCATAATTTTTTTGTGAAACTTTTTCCAAATGTGGAAGTCAGGCAGAGGAAAATTGTATCCTCTGCTGTCATAGCCACCGATTAGAGTGACCTGTTTCCAATTAAGGGACAGGATAATGTTGTCATATCCATTTAAGAGGATTTAAACATCAGGAATTCTCTTGGGTTTCAGCTATTGCACATGAAAAATATGTGCTGAAAACGTAACAGTAGAAAAGAAGTTCTTTGTTGTCATGACTAAACTGTTGCAGAGCAGGCAGCATCTCTGTTTTGCTTCTCAGATTTAAAGAGCTTTGATATCCAGATGAAAAACTTGATGGGGTTTGTGTGACAGTCCTCTTACATAATGACTGGCAATGCCATCGCACTTGGCTGGCTGACATGATAGTTTAATTGGTTCTTACATTCCCAGGTCTTTCTAGGAAAATCCGAGGATTTGGTTAGCTCTTTAGAGTGCTGCTTCTGGTGAAGATTACAATTAAGGGGCCACTGTTAGCAAGAGAAAGCTTGTCGAGTGCAGCATCAGAAAATTTTTTATTCATTAACAACTTCAGTTTGTACAGTGACAGAGTAAAGGGATACTGATAAAGTGGTGAGCCTGAATGTGAAGTAATGCGTATTTTTGCGGGTTCTCCAATTTTGGTGTACTTTTTACAAGAGAAAAGGAAAAGAGGATTGTGGAGGTAAGGAGGGACTGCCTTCCCAGGCACACTCCTCCCTTCCCATGCGCTGAAGCGAGCCCAAAAGGATAAGATCTCTGGGCTGGAGTGCAGTTTCCTGTGCACAACCTTACTTGCTCCCAAGTAAGACTACTTGTGCTTCTGGAGAACAGCAGACCTGCCCTTGGCTAACTGCAGTGACGAGTGAGGTGTTTATATATATAAAACAAAGAGATAGCACTTTGCTGGCTGTGTTGTGTAAGGACGTGCTGCAGCAAGGTAACAGGTGAAACTTGCTCTCGTGCAGATGGCTTGCACCAACCTCTCCTTATCATTTGTGAGCACTTCCATTTTCTCAGAAGTGGATGGAGTAGCGGTGTCAGTTCGGCAGTGGCTGAATCTCTTCTGTGCAAACGTGTGCTGCTTCCATGGGGGCTGTAGGGTTGGTGCCAAATGAGAAAAATCACAAAACACCCTGTTCTTCTGTCAGGATAGTAAGTGTGGGCTTTGGTGGTATGATAGAGCTGTAGGTCTGTTGTTGAGAAAGAAGCAAATGTGGTGGGTGAGGCTCAAGGTGTCCAAGTTGTAAGCAGCCCCTTCTCCTTGTCTAGGTACACGATGGCAAACGTTTGCCTGCCTGGGCCATGACGAGCAGGCATTTGTGATTTGGAAACATCTTAATTGGGTGGTGTGGTGAGCCCCTTCTGCTGTGTGTCGGGGCTTTTCTCAAAGAGAATTACACCACACAGGCTATCCCATTCTGCGCCACCAGAAAGGAGCATAGAGTTGACCCATAATGATTGATTCAAGGAACACAGGCATTTCAAGGCTCCAAAACAAATTATGATCCCTTCATCTCACAGATTCAGTCTGTACTTTAAATTTTAGGAAAAAAACTAATGCATTTCTGTGTGTCTCATTTGCTGCTTCTTAAAAAGTCCTGGATGTGAGAGCTGCATAAGGGGAATGATGCCTCTCTGAGGGTTGCTATGATTTAACACTTTTCAGGTTTTTACCTGCCTCTAGGATTGCATAGCTTTCCAGTCACTAATAACTTGATAATCTTTTCCATGGATATGAGCAAATGGTCCATACCAGCACACAAACAGCCCTTTTTGTAGCCCCTTTAATTGTAGGAAATGCCACAGTATGAAGGATTCTTTCCTTTTAGCGTAATGGCACAGAATAATATAGACAAAATGTTATGGAGTAAATAACTGGGACTTGGTGTGGGAAAATAACTTTACTTCCAACCACCATAATAGAGGATTTCAAAAGTATGACGTTTTTCCAGCAGTTGAATTATTTAAAGTTAAAATGCAAACATCGAAGTGCCTTTTCATGACATTTACAAAAAAATCTGTTTTTTTTCAAAGGTTTTACTTGGAACTGTAGTAGGAAAGGTTTTACATGGGCATTAGTGCTTCATAACTTCTCACTTAATAATAAAGGTGGAATTCATGGCTACTGAAAGGCATGATAAGTATCTCAATACTTGTGGCTCCTTGTGACAGTATTTAGACCCAAGAACTCCTGCGTTGTAGTCATAGTAGTGTGCTGCTGTAGTCAAGGTTAGACTGTAAGATATGAAGCATTTCAGAAAGCAGTGGCCTTTTTTTTTTTTTTTTCTGTTTTTTTTTTTTTTTTTCTTTTTAATAAATTTTGTGTTTTCAGTAAGAGGCAGCTTCTGCTATTATATAAAGTTTTGGTACAGTGAATGTGGTGTTTGCTGAAATGTCAATTCAGCCTCTGCCTCATAAAGAACCTGCACTAAGGAATTGTTCTCCTGTCTCAGGTTAGTAGCAGTTTTGGTAACATCTGCCAAAACTTTCCATGTTTAGGAAACTCAACATAGAATTAAGTGCATTATGGATGGATATTTCCTGTTCTGATTTATTTATTTTTTTTTTAAACAGAGCATATCTCAATAGAAATAGAACCTGGTTCTAGTTAACTTGCAGCCAGTCCCCCTGTAGCTGCAAAACTGAACGTAGGCAAGCTAAGGCATGATGGAAAGTGATGCTATTCATCCTGCCTTGAAACCATGTGAGCAGGGCAGTGGCCAGCACCTGCCTGTTGAGCTGGCGTTCACCTCTGAGCAGATCAGCTGCAGCTTCCTGTGGCTGCCCTGTTAGGTGCCTAGTGGCAGAGCTGTGCTGCGAGCGGGACTGCTGCTTCATCTGAATCTCCAGACAAGGGAGACACTGCTGTGCTAGGGCAAGTTCTGCCTGTTGTTGGCTCTGCTTCCCTGCTTTGGCTGTTGAAATGGAGCTGCACAGACAATAGTATCACCTTCTGTAACTCACAAGCAGCAGAGAAACACTGAATCAAGCTGGTGTGCAGGGCCTGTTTACAAGATTATCTACAAGTAAAACTTAAAACAGCTTGCTACTTCTGTGAAGTTGTAACCCACTAATACATGATCAGGTAATGAAACTGAGCTGACTGAAATACTTGTGTAAGATCCCTCAGCAAGACAATGTTGAACTAAACGTTCTGCTCATAGTTGCTATGGGCAAGGCTGCTGGCTTATGCATTTTTGCTATTGGTTTTATGTGGGGAGGGAAAGTAAGAGGACAAAGGAAGGTTAAACCTGAAGCAGACCCTCCAGTTAAGTTTGATTCATTTTGACCTTTTATTACAGGCAAGACATATCAGATTTGCAATTAATATACATAGGTAGTTTTGCACAGTAGTAGTTAATCTTTCCTGGTCAAGGATAGTTTCTAGTTCATACAAATGTATGGAAGTAGCTTATGGATCTATTTAAAACAGCCCAGAGTATGTAACACACTATCAGTAGCTGAGTTAGCTTTTCACCCGTGAAACACCACAGATCTTTAAGGTCCCTTTTTAATCTACTTGTACTGCAAGTTATATTTAAAAAACAGTTGCCTGTGCTGTGCTGCAGTGGTATACCATGACATTCATGTCACTCCTTTTACAGATCAGAAGTATTTCTGTCTGGCAAGTTGGGGAACTGAGGTGTAGTGGTTAAGATGCATTTGTGGCAGTCCAAGTCTTGAAACATACTTCAGAGCATCTTGCTGCTGCTTTCATATGTTCAGCCATGCTGTCCAGTTAAGTGTCTGCATGGCACAGCTCAGTGGCAGGACTCCCTGTGCTCCCCACTGCATACATTCACGTCTAAGTCATGTTTTCAGCTAGAAAGATCACTAGCAGGTTTCCTGAATGTCAGAATGCCACCCACTCTCATCAACACTAGACATTGGCAAAATGTTAATGAGGCAGCAATTACTTTAATGTGCACTAGTCCAGGCTGGTTTTCAAGCTCCTCCATCGTTCTCCCTCACTAATTTAACCTGTGTTAATGGTAGCTTTTGCTTGCCTGTGTTCATAAGCACCATGTACTAACCAGTGGCATTTTCTTTTTGCCTGAAGTTTGTCTTTTTGAAGAAATTTACAAGCAGGTCTTTCAGAGTCATGGAATCAAAGCAAAGTCAGTGTTCATCTTATTCTGGAATAAAGAGCTGGACCTCACAGGAAATGTGTATGGTTAACTGCAACCTTGTAACCAGGCTGCTACATCAGTCTTATTCCCCAGATAGAGAAGGCCAGGAGTATTGTTTGATGGATATAATGATGTGTGGTTTTTAATTGAATTAGTTTACATGATTGAAAGAACCTGTTCAAGCAGGCATTAATGTATTTAAACCAGGCTATCTGATGTTCGTGTGGCCAAGGTTGACTGTACAGCCCTAATGCAATAATTTTACCCAGAATTACATACAACCTCACACTGCCAGCTGAGATACTAATGTTTTCATAAATTTGATCTTTGCGATTTAGAATGAACAGTTGTAACAGAAATGTCTTTTCTCATGGCCAAGAGCAAAATCACTAAAAATACTGATACTTCAATTACCATGAATCAAATTTTAAGAGGAGGACCACCACGTGGATAGGTCGAATTTTATCATGAAATACCCGTCTCTTGTTGTACACTGATACCAGTCAATAGATTCAGGAAGGCAGCACTGTACCAGTTGGTACTGAAAAAGTTATTTTAACTGCAGGGACTAGAAATGAAGGTGCCAAATATTTTTTTTTTCTTACTCTTTCTCAAGGTATCAATGTATATTACGCACTGTAAAATGTAAACTGAAAGGTATCTCACCATGAAGGTTTCTTATATGTATTTCATAGTTTAAGCTCAGCCATTAACAAAGCACCACAAAACTGCTCACTCATTCCTCCCCCTGCCCCGGGCCCTGCTGGGATGAGGAGAAAATACAAAGAAAAGCTTGTGGGTCGAGACAAGGACAGGGAGGGTTCACTCACCAGTTATAGTCACGGGCAAAAGACTTAGGGGAAAAAACAAAGTCAGTTTAATTTACTGCCAATCAATTCAAAACAAGGATAATGGGAAGTAAAACCAAATCTTAAAAACATATTCCCCCCACCCCTCCCTCCTTCCTGGCTCAACTCCACTCCCGATTTTCTCTTAACTCCTGCCCCACAGCTGTGCAGGGGGATGGGAAATGGGGGTTAGGGTCAGTTCATCACACGTTGTCTCTGCCGCTCCCTCATCCTCAGGGGGAGGACTCCTCACTCATCCCCTGCTCCACTATGGGCTCCCTCCCATGGGGGACAGTCCTCCACGAACTTCTCCAGTGCGAGTCCTTCCCACAAGCTGCAGTCCTTCACAAATTGCTCCAGCATTGGTCCCTTCCACAGGCTGCAGTCCTGTCCTTCAGTCACAGACTGCTCCAGCACGGGCTTTCCCATGGAGTCAGGCCATCTTGGGGGGCATCCACCTGCTCTGGCGTGGGGTCCTCCACGGGCTGCAGGTGGGCATCTGCTCCCCGGCTCACCTCCATGGGCTGCAGGGGAACAGCCTGCCGTCTCACCATGGGCTGCAGGGGCATCCCCTCCTCTGGCGTCCCTCCTCCCCCTCCTTCTTCACTGACCTTGCTGTCTGCAGAGGGGTTTCTCACATCCCACTCTGCTCTCCGCTGCAGGTTTCCCCTCTTACATATGTTCTCCCAGAGGCGTTACCACTGTCACTGATGGGCTCAGCCTTGGCTAGTGGCAGGTCTGACTTGGACCCAGGGAAGCTTCTAGCAGCTTCTCACAGGAGCCACCCCTGCGGCCTCTCCCCCGCTACCAAAACCCCACAACACAAACCCAAAACTATGTAGAAACAATGACTTTCATAATACATCAGCTGCCCATTGGAGCTTCAGAGGGTGGGCTAAATGAAGAATAATTTTTGCAAAGTGAGTATATGATCCATACGTACTCGCTGACACAAGGAAGCTGTAGTTACTTTTAAGAACTGATCTGAACAAAGAAAGGATAAACACCCAAGGTGACATCTTGGCTGTGCTCTTTATCAGTGCTTCTACAAAGTTCATCCTTGGGACTCTGGAAAAGTAGTGCAGCTCCAGCAGGAAAGAATGGTAAGCAGAAGGCACAATAGGGGTTAGTGTAGGAACAAAAGAAATAGCAAGATAGTGTTGTACAACACTAACAGTGCAAGAAATAGTCCAAAGAGCAGAAACAACTGAAAAGTAGGCTGCCAAGTAGACCTTTTGGACTTGAGCATCTTTGAGTATGTTTTAATGAAATATGGGCAAGATGGACTAGACAATAGACTTTCTATGCATGTGATCTTTTTAGCAGTGAACATATTTCCTGTGCTTGAAATTTGCCAAACTTTATTGGTGCTGTGGTAAGTAATGGCAAATACAAGGAATGTGTGAATTGTGATTTTTTTTTTTTAAGATTTGATAACTTTTTTTTTTTTTTTTTTGAGAAAAAGGTTTTGCTTTGCTGTGTGCTTCTGAAATGATTTTGAAGGATAATGACTGGGCTTTAAGCTTTGCTGCTGCTGGGTTTGCAGGTGGTTGGTGTTGTCGAGTATGTCAGCAGTATGGTGAATCTTTGCCTATTGCTGGTAAGCTTTATTGCCACAAATGTGGCATTGGTGACTTTGTTTCCTGCTCTATGGTGGGTAAGCCCTGATACATTAGAAGTGATATGTGGGTAGCGTGAGAGTTACCATAACTTTGGTTTTGGCCATGTTTTCCCTGTGCACAAAGGGACCTTGCCTACAAGTACACATAAAACAAACAAAATGTTTTCAGCTTAGTAGCTGAAATGAATGCAACAAACTATAAAATACTAGAATTATGTTTGAAAGCTAATGCTGAGCAGGTTTGTAAAGATGTTTTTTACTGTGCTCTTATGTGAATTAAAATGCCCGCCTCTGATGCTCAATAGCAGCACCTCAGACAGGTACTTGAGACTTTGCAAAATGCCGTATTTATTTTGTTTTCTAAACATGTGGTTCCCTGGAATTCTCCCTTCTTAGCCTTACCTCACTCGTGTTCAGCTTTTGCTGCCACAGAAAACTAGAGTTAAAAGGACTTCTTCCGCCAAATCCGGACGCGTTATTTGCATGCTGTGTAATGTGTCTTGAAGCAGCCCTTGTGTGCCGTGTTGCAGGGAGCATGCTCGGATTCCTCAGCATCTCTGTCCTCTCCTGCATGCTGATCACCTCAGTGGCAGCTGCCGGTTCCCACTGCTGCTGCTGCGAATGCACGCTGTGCTGATGCAGGCACCATAATAGGAAGCACCTAGGCCTGTTATAAACAAACAGGTCTGGAAAAAAGTGCAAGCCTGACGTATAGTGTGGCCATAGCAACAAGCAGAGATGAAGGTGCCATTTTGGAGTAAATGCAGGCTAGTGTGGCTCAATAAGAAGCCAGAAAGTATACTTGCTGGATTTGCAAAGCTGTTCTGTATGTGCACGTGAGAGGTTTTCTGAAACACACTACTTGCAAGAAGACAGCTTACAAAAAACAAAATCTGAAATTATGTATGTACAGGTGTCTTTAAATGAAATTTTTTCACTTGGCAGTAGAAACTTTGGCTGGAAAATTTATGAGCACGTTTACTCCTGAGAAATACTAGTGTGACGAATTATTTGATAAATCATAGAGTATCTTTTTGGATGCATGAACTTTAAAGCCCAGAGCTCAGATTCCTCAGTAAAATGACTGTGTTTTTCTTGTACTATGAAGCATGGCCAAAGTTTTGTATATCTGAACACTGGACCCAGGTAAGATTGTATTTCATAATTTGGTAATTAGTTGCTTTTTCCTCTTCTCTTAGCATCAGTAAAAAGAAGTATATACATTTTCTAGCTGGGAGGGATTTTTTGCAGCTCTTTTGGGCTGTTGCTGAAAAGGTTTCAGAGGCTTTATTATAGGAGACCTCTTAAAGCTCACCACTGTGAAGGTGATGCGGTTGGTCGATACATAGTCAGAGCCTGGCATTTCTATCACAGCTTTCAGTACATCCCTGCTTACAGAACATGATTTTTAAAATGGAATGACTGAATTTTAAATACAAGAAGATAAAATGCTCTGGAAAACTTCTGCAGGAACAAATCTTGGCATGTGGGGGGCTAAAATTTAAGTAGTGATTTTTCTTTGGTGGTTAGGAATCTACATCTGTAATCTGATCTTTGTTTCACAGAGCTGTGAGAAACAGATTGATTATAGGAATGATATAACAGTACAAAATAAAACTGTGCTGTTGGGATAAAGTAGAACTGCAGGAAGAAAAAGAATTTGATATCTATGTTGTGGTGAATTTTTTGTCTTTCCAGGTAGGTACTATTCCTGTGCTCACATGTCTTTTAGATTTTTTAGATGTGGTATAAATAAAAGCATGCTGATGTACCTAGGGGTTTTAGGTTTGTTCTTGCAGTTATTATGAGAGCTTGAAAAATGTCCTGGTTGTAGAAGACTAAAGCTGCGTGACTGACTTAAGTGGAGGGTGAGAGGACAGGTGCTGGCTTAACATCTTGTTACACCCTGTCATTTGAATAGTGTGCCTAAGTATGAAACCGTGCCTTAATTGCTCTTGAAGGAGGAGTCATGTGGGGTTTGTTGTTGTTTTCTTTTTTTGGTTCCTTCTACAGTGTCTTGGCTGTTGTAAAATAGCATGCTCTACACAAATATATATGTTCCCCAATTTACCTTTTCACCCCACATCCTGCCTGGCAATGGTCTCTTGCCTTTGCTGATGCACGTAGCTTTGTTGAAGAGTGAGAGTTGCACTGACCTGGGCTGTGTCTGCTGGGTGGCTTGCTCACAGGTTTGTAGGTGGCAGCATTGGAAGTGATAAGATCCATTTTGACTTGTACCTTTTGACTACCAGGGGACTTCCAGGAGTCTGTTTGCAGACTCAGACGAATAGCTCAGCTTTCCTTCATATAGTCCTTTTGCTCTCTGAAAATTTTCTAATCAAGACCTGGGACTCTTACATATTTATACTGTTATTTTAATATGAGGTGATTAATACAGCAGTACACTGAACAATAGACAAGGCAAATGTTTGCTCTAGTCAGGAAAAGTATATGTTGTGCTTACAGTGGACTGGGCAATACTGGGAACTCACGTCACCTAATGCATGCTGAGAAAGTCTAAAAAGCAGCATCATTTTTGGCTTTTGAAAGCTAGGAATATGCTTTTTATACATGTAGCAGTAAATTAAGCAGGAATTAATAGACTAGGCCTATCATTCTCATGAAGTGAGTATGAAAATTAACTTCAGTATTCACTGAAGTTATCAAATGTTATATCCTATCTGATTTTTAAAGGAATTTGCCTTGGACAAGACATGAACTCCCTAGTTAACTATACAGTCCTATACAGATGAGCTACACTTGTTACACCGTTTCAGTTTTCTGGTTTGGAGATTGATCAAAAGTATGGCATTGGTGGGGCTGGAAGGTGGTACTAGAGCATCGCTCCCATTGCCTGGGGCATTTGAACAGTTTGGTCGGATTCAACTAGAACTTGTTCTAATGCCTACTGAAGCTAATGAGAGTCTTTAAATTTACTTCATCAGGCTGTGGATGGAGCCCATACCCAGTTTTATTTAGCGTTGTTCTCTTTGATAAAGAGTTGGTAGAATCGGCTGTTCAGCAGGGGCTTTGGAGGACTGAAGGAAGTTTAATTTGTGGCAGACTCTGAGCCTTTTTGGCATTTCTGTCCTCATGGCAAAAATGGGCTTGACAGTGTGGTGTGAGCC
Organism: Pandion haliaetus; assembly: GCA_013401275.1. NCBI lineage: Eukaryota > Metazoa > Chordata > Aves > Accipitriformes > Pandionidae > Pandion > Pandion haliaetus. Next base: position 27,306 of record VYZV01027126.1, on the reverse strand, counting down.
CCCATGGAAATAGATAGACTGATGTCCTTCTGCATCTGTCGAGGTCTCTCCAGTGCTTCATGCACTGCTCAGAGCTTTTCCAGATGCTCCAAACATTGTATGTAAATGTGTAAATGGGCAAAAAGCAGCCAATTTTTCCCAGCTTTTTTTTTTTTTTACTAATAAAAATGCAAGCCAAAGATGAAGATGACGCCTGTTTATTTAGAGCTTATTGGTTTTTTATTTTAAGATTGTTTTTCAAACTAGGGATGATTTTTATAAAGATTTAAAAGTATCTATTTAAGAGGATTGAAATATGAAAAATGCCTTGTTTCTTGATAGGATACCTAGTAATAATGAAAGGTTAATAGATAATCTTTTACCTGAATAATGTCTGTATATTTTTTTTTATCAATTTTGCAAGTTCATCAGAGAATACACCCCAATCTAATGACAATCAGTTTCCAGTGTGTGATGTTATTTTCATGATTTTTAGTTTACCTTTCATATCAGATTTTGCATTATTGTCAGGATTTGTTACAGTTTAGTGGTCAATAAAGAAGATAAGCGATGGTGGGTTATCATTGATTAAACAGAGGTCTTACATTTCAAGTGAAATTAATGCTTTTCTATGCTATATAAGTTCATAACTGATGTAAATTATCAAAGCTAAAGCATATTAATTAATTTGTTACTAATGTACATTTAACCATTGTTAAATATAAAATATTTATGGGTTATAAACCATGAATAAAAGCAATGTTTACAAAAGGTGACTACTGTATGGTGTTACAGTACATGCTGGAAATTGCTAAGTACAAGCTGCATTTGAGCATTTTTTAAGGCAATAATGATTTATCAGTGAAATTGTTTCCTTGTAAATATAAACTTGTTGGTGCCCTGTCAAACTGGGGTTGCTCAGGAGCAACCCACAGTAACATTACTAAGGGGTGAGTACACTGATGTGGCAAATAAACCTTGATATTTATTTGTATATTCCATACTATTTATTCTTCTAGAAGAGTTAGCATAAAAATGTTTTCTGTGTGTCATGTTCCAGTTTGTCAGAATGACAACTCAGGTTCACCAATTCCCAGGTCAGGATTAAGTGAAACGACACCAGGGATCCTTTAACACAGAAAACTCAACTTTTACTCACTCACAGCAAGAATTGGCATGAAAATACGTCAGTAAACTGTGTAACATGTGCTAACCATATGTCACCAAACATATACTACAGCCCTTGCTTATTTGGGGATCAGTTCAGGGAAGGAAATAAGGAGAGTCCTTCCGTTGAGTCACGAGGTTCAAAGCTGACCCCCTTGCTTTCTAGACTCCTCCTCAGAGAGGACCCCAGCAGTGGCTGGATCCACTCCTAGTCCCAGGGTCGGTCAGCGGTTTATGTCTAAAGGGGTGAGGTGTAGGGATTACAGGAAAAAAGATAAGAGAGACAGGGAGTGAAAAGAGAACGATTTCACCAGTCCTGGGTCCAGCGTTCGTCCAGTCAGCCGAGGCGCCCAGTCCCAGAGGGTGTGTGGCACCTGGGGCTGCCGTTTGTGACCTTTTAGCATCTCCACACCCCTCCTTCGGGCAGGCACTCAAACTCATTAGGCTAATTAAGTGTCATTCACAGTTTGTGCTTTCAGAACCTTCGGGAAATGGGTCGGTGGGCTTGGGGGTCATTTGGGGAGTCACTTCCTCCCTCCCTGCAGGTACGACCGATCTTTGACCTCTAGCCGTGTGTGATGAGCTGCCCCGCTCAGCCTATCAGGACAGGGGCTGCGCACCCTCCGGCCCGCCCTCCCCGCCCTGTGGCCTCTCACCTGCCCGCAGTTCGTTGCTAGGCAGGGTTCCTTGTTAGGCAGAGTGCGCCATTATGCAGATCTTGCCCCAGTACAGTGTTTGAGACATTAACTCTTCCAGCCTCTGACACCACCCCGTGGCTCAAACATTTGGCTGGACTGAGTTGTAGAGATCTTCTTCCACAGTAGTCATCTTCAGATATTGGACAAAAGGAGAGAAAAGAGAAGTAGAGGAAAGCAAGAGGGTAGTCATACATCACACAATTGCAAGGCCAGGCATTAAGAACAAAAATCCACATAACATGAGTCTACTGTTAACAAGCCATTTGCCCCACCCCGTGAGTCCCAAGGACGTTAGGAGAGAGGTCAGCAATAATCCTCCATTAAACCAGTCTCTTGGTTGCGTCGCTTGGAAAAGTTCTCCAGTCTTGTCTGTAACTTCTCCCATCTTGGCTCAGGTTTCTTCAGTTGAAGTGGAGACATTATGGATGGTGATACAACATTCCCCATCAGTTAAGACTCAACATTCCACCTACCCCATGTTCTTTTACCAAGAACATACCCAATGTTAATCTGTTTTGAAGGATCATTTTCGATGCTTGTTGAACTTGGGTATTAAGTCATCCAAATGCATGTCCAGTTGGACAAAACATGCATTTGCCACACTGTCTTTGAAAATATAAAGTGGTGTCTCCTAAGGAAAAATTCCATATGCTTTGAGATTCCCAATAGTAGTTTTTCCCATTAAAATTTCAAGCACTACTTGGGTTCCACCCATTTTTCCATTCCCAGCCTTAACTTTTCCATAAGTCACGAGATGCAAGGTTTCATCCTCAGGGAAGAAGATAAATTTTTGAATCATCAGAGGGGGTTTATAGATCCATGAAAGGTCACCATGAAACATTGTTCCAGGAGCAATTTGGTTTACATAAAATATTACCAGAGACAAGACTTCTTTTCACAGGATTGGTGATGTTTGGATAAATGAGGCTGAATTGAATTCCTTCATTGACAGATTTTGGTAATGCTATACAAACACCTTGACTGGTGTCATTCCAGAGATGCATGAAACCTTGAATCAAATTCCAAGCTAAATCTGGAGAATCTTTTCCCTGTCCTCTGGTGGAAAGGATGAGGGAGAAGGCTCCCCAAAGTGTCTTTCCCTATAATAACAGACAAAAATTACAAATAACAATAAACTGGTAACACAAATAACAATTAATATAGTTAGGACTAATATGGTTCCTTTGCCATCTTTCTCCGTTTCTCTGGTTCTACAAAGTACAAGCGTAAAGCAGTTCGTAGATTAAAATGAGGATATTATCCATCGCGTACAGATTTGGTGTCTTTTCCATGTGCATTAGTTGCTATCCATGCATAAAAGTTCAAAGGGGTTTTCAATGTCATAGGTACTTCCCCTGCAGTAGATGAATCTACCAGAGCAGGTTGTCCAGGATAGTGGAGCAGGTGTATAGTACCTTTCTTACCTCCCTTTCCTGGAAGTAGGGAGGGGGGCTTTGGGCAAAATGCAGTCAGTCTAGGACATCCGTTCACCCCCCAGTGGCTATTTACTTTCATGACCGTGTCTGGCACTCATTGCGGCCATCCCAGTTTGTTGGGTTTTAGGGTTTGTTTTAGAAGTCTGTTAGTACACTCCACTATCCTGTTTGCTTGAGGGTAGTATGGGGTGTGGAAACCCACTGTATTCCTTCATTGTGTGCCCACTCTTGGACCAACCCGGCAGTAAAGTGGCTCCCCTTACCTGATTGGATTGATTTGGGTGTGGGCAAGTAGCTAAATCATAATTTCAGGCCTTTTACTGTGTTATCTCCAGTCAGTCGCCAGACTGCTACCGCTTGGGTTAGTCCTGAAATTATTTTGACCCCTACCAACACATACTGTTTTCCCTCTTGAGAGTTGAAGGGACCAATGTAGTATACTTGCCAAGTATCCCACAACACTCTATTATCCCTTAAGTGTAGGGGTTGATCCTTAAGAGGGTTGTGGTCTTATGCCTAATTGGCATAAGATACATGCTGAAGGAGTGGTGTTGCACAATTCCCTGGTTATGGACCTTCCCCTGCCCACTGCCTCTTTAAATAAATCTTTGCTCCCTGAGTGACCTCGCTTTACATGAACCACTCTTAAGTGCTCCCATTTCTCTGCTTCACCTTCTACAGCTAATTTTGCTAAGCAGGTCATTGAATCCACATGATTATTTCAAAGGTGAGCTGGATGATTTCCTGCCTGGTGTGCAGCCACCCATTCTACTAGAAAGGTTTTCCATTTAGCGATGTTTAAGATTTCCTCCCATTTTTATTGTTGCCACACTTGTATCTGATTGACCTCCCATTCATTTTTGTTCCCAAAATGGGAGCCATTCAGTACATCCCTTGAAGAAAGCATACAAATGTGTATAAATCAACACTGATTCTTCGATCTTGGCTTCCTGGTAAACACACTCCACACAGCAATCAACTCCCCTACTTGAGCACTTCTTTTCCCTTCTGTCACGGTTCGGTCCCCTGAATCAATGTGTAGGGCTACTGCTCGGTGTTTCCATACCTTTCCCTCTCTCCTCAGTGAACCATACAAGGATGCTAACAGTCTGTTTCTTCAACTGCCTCTCAGCTGTTGGTTGCTGCCCAGCTGAGTCTTGGCTGTGACAGTCTGAGCACTTGCCCGCTCTGCTCCAGCGCAAGGTTAAATAGGGTTGCCAAACCCAAAGGAACCTGTCTGTGTTGGCATGGGACAGCGAGAAGCGTTCTCTGTCAGGTATGGGTGCGTCACTCGTCCTTACCAGCACTTGGCCAACACCTCCCTGGCGTGGCCTGGTCTGAACCTGCCAAACCCTGGACCGGTATGCAGACATCCACAGCTAGCGAACCGAGCACCAGGCAGCGACAGAGCAGAGCAACAGCTCTGCCTGATCCCAACGCAGCAGCACCTCACTGCACGCTGTCACCACGATGGAAGTAGCTGGCGCCCAAAAAGACGCCAGGATCCTGCGTGTAGGATAAGAGGAAAATCACTGGTACCAGTAGACAGGGAGTAAGGAAACATGAATATGCCACAAGCTTCTTGTAAGAGGTGTTTAAATCACCCAGGTAATAAGTATGCAATTCAGGAAGGTACAGAGCTGCCTTTGGCCTGGTTTTGTTATCTTGTCTCCATCTCTCTGGTGTACTGGTAAACCGAACCTCACAGTACACCTGACTGTGGGACTGGAAACCACTTTGGTTTCATGCTTGTTTGCTTAATTTGACCTAGAGGCACTTGGGTGAAGTGCTCACTTGGACAAAAAAGAAGCAGCATTGCATTTTTGTGTTTCCTTGTATACATGAGACAAGGGTGTAATGGATGAGACTGGTTGTTTCTCCTGTTCTGGATGGATAGATCTTCATTTTTTGTGAATCTACATCGAATTAGAGCATGTTTAGAGCATCTAAATAATCAGTTGAAAGGTGTGAAGGACACATTGGAGTGAATATTAGTTGGTGAATAACCCTTGCTGAGTTTTTCCTTGAAAGGACAATGACATTATCACATGCATTTTATTCAGAAGTACAACAGCCATGGTTTAATAAGCACTGGAGCCTGAACCAACAAAATTGCATGAAACAACTTGCAGTGTGCTTTCAAAGTGTTGGTATCTACTGTGGATGATTTACAGGCACTTGCTAAGGCGTGTTTGTATCAGAGCTGTACTGAGCTCGTTGCAGTGTTAGTAGTTACTTCACAGTCCACAATTCTTTGTTTTTTTCTGTAGTATCATTGCTTTTTTTCATAGGATGGCTTTTACCTTCTGTCTTTTTTTGTAAACTGAGCAATAGTATTTAGAAGGATAGGAAATAGTTGGTTCATGTTTGGTTTTCATATATATTAAAGTAGAAAAAACCAGTCATATTTAATTTTTGCTTTTTCATAAAAACAGTATGTATGTTAAGCATGACTGTACCTTTAAAAAAGATGATTAAAAGACACATTTCTTTTAGTACGAAATGGCAACCATTCAACAAAATTTCTGATGAACTGTTAAAGCATGTGCTTGGCCAGGTCTACAGTAGGAACACCTCATTAAAATAAGAATGTCATGTTACAGGAGAAGTAAGACTAATCCAGCAATACCAGTGAAGCTCGTTTTTGTCCTTACATAGCAAGCCAGTTTTCTGCATAAAATAGGCAATACCTGTAAAGCTCAGTTTTTGCTGGTATAGCTGTATCAGTCTTAGCATGAGTGTGCTCTGTGAGTGAAGTATCACTCTTCTTTGCGCGTTTGTTAGACATAGCTGTCTGCAAAAATGCATAATGTGGGTACAAACCTCTTTTGTGGCTGTGCTACAGTAGATATTTATGGGGTAGGCATTTACTTGCAGCGTGCATATACATATATATATATAAATACAAGTTACTCAGATGGTTCTGCATTTTATATTCCTTTTATTACAGAACTATTTCTTAGCTCAGATTGACACTCGAGGAGAAAACCCCTCATAAAGGACAAAAGGAGGGGAAAACTGCGAAAGTTTTTCTTTCTAGATATTTTTAAATTGTTTGAGTAACAGCCTGAGAGTTGCATGAGACCTGTGAGGTGATCAAGGAGTAAGTGCCTTATTCCTCCTTGTAACTGGTGGCAAGCTGGAATATTTTACTCATATTTTTTACCTACTATGTCTGTCAGAGATGGTTGCCAGTGTTAACTAGGCAAATATTAACTAGATATGAGCTAGGAAAAGGGACAAAAACTTTGTCAGAGCCAAATCTTTCCCATTCAGTAAGAAGGGAACTGTTAGAATTTCCTACAAATATATTTTAGGAAAAAAATCCCATTTCTCTTTTCATGGTACTTAAATTACAAAGTACTTATTTACAGGACAGCATTTTCCTCTTAGAAGAAATCAACTTTATAGTTTCTCTAGTGTGAATACCTATATGGATTTAGCACAAATTGTCTTGGAAAAGGCTTAAACTTCACTGTGTTCTTATCCCATAATATGAGTATCCTTATGAGGCGTTAACACTGATGTAGCTTGTAAATCTCACTTAAGCAAATAAGCTGTAAAAGGCATCTGCAGTTGGTAGCAGGCTTAACACGGACAAGTTGTTGGAATTCCTGTGCCGCAGGGCATGGGTGGTTAGCTGGAGCTAAGAGCGCATATATTTCCATGGCACAATATTTTTTATTAACAGCATTCCTTCAACATTGGTATTGCATAATTTTAGGTGCATTATTGAAGTATTAAGTCTTTGCAGTACCTCTGACACGTTTACTCCTCTTAAATGCCTTTCGACTGAAAGACTGCACAGCCGCGTTGAAGTAGGCATAGCCATGTGAAGGAGATGCATATACTAGATCACACTGGTGTTTGGAGTTGGATTATTTTTTCTTCTTTGTCTTTTGTAAAGCATGTTAAAATGTCTATAAAGCATAGGAGCTTACTG
>VYZV01027126.1:0-15843 GCA_013401275.1 Pandion haliaetus | reverse complement strand
GTGTAGCATCACCCAGAGAAGTAGAAACCACTTCAGCCAAAACCTCCCTTATGATGGTTGTCAGTCAGCATCTTTCAGTGAATCAGCAGTATGGGCTTTTGGTGAATGCTGCACCTCATTCAGCTTGTCCTTAGACATTTGCCCATTGTCACATTGCAAAACTCTCCCTTCTTTTGATACAACAAAGACTAGGAAATTTGCTGCAGGAGTGCATGTTCCTTGCACAGTGGTGCAAGATAATGCATTCCTTCTTTTAAGTTTTGGTCTCTGAATGGCAGATGGTGGGCTATTTTGTTTAATGCTCTGAGTCAGCTCATTGACACACTCGACTTTCAGTTAATCCCTTTTTTTTTTCTATGATTTATACCTGTAACTGATTAATATAATGAGCCAAGGCAGAAGGAGTTGAATAAATACAGTGAGAATTTGAGAACTCTTACTATCTCATTTGTGACTTCTCCATGGAAACTTAATGTTTACTGGGAATTGTAAGACACATGATTTACTTTATCTTAATAATGACTGTTTTTATCTCCTAAAATAAAAAAGCAGTAGAAAGTGGCAGATGGGCCCAATGGTCTAAGTAGATCAGAATCTAGATGGCATAAAAGCCAAAAACATTTGCATTGTTACAGTAAATCACAGACTGCTCAAGAAACCTGATAGCTCTATTTCTGTTGCTTTTTCTTCACTAAAAACTCAAAATATACTTCCCTTCCATATGAAAAATTAAAGCTGCTAGGCAATCCACAGGAATATACGCAGTACTAATTTTAACTGTTTGGATGGCATGTCCATTGAAGAGAGCTGGTAAATGCTGCTGAAATGAGGAGACCTTAACCCAATTATTTTTGAATGGCATGTGAATGCTGCAGCCGGGGATGCCATTATTAAATGGCATTTGCCGTAAAAAAAAAACCAACAAAAAAAACCAAAAAAACCCCCTCATGCCCAGGAGAATCCCCAGCACTGGCCAATGGGAAATTACCGTACATCATGTCACCCGCCCTTCGGATTTATATCTTTTAGGGTGACATACTATTGGCTGCTAGTTAGGCTCTATGGGAGGGATTACTGGCACCGTTTGTGGCTTCCCCTTCAGGTCCTTATTTGGTAGCTGTTGATAGAGCAAGTCTCTCCAGCAGCTGAGCATCTTGACATACATTATTCATTAAGTCCTGGTGTTCAGGAAATATGCATATCCCTGGCTCTTCAGATGTTTCTTCAGCTCATACAAGATGTCTCTTCAACGTTGCCTCTGAAATGCTTGGAGTTTTACAAATGGCATTTATACAATCAGAAGACCACGCGGTTGGATTTCATTTCAGTATGCCTCCTGTGCACACAGTTGCTGAGATCCTGAACATCAGCAAAAAGAATTAGGAGAGAAAAGAAGGAATCTTTCTTCTTTGAAGTCTTTTGCAGTATCAGATCGCAAAGAACTGATTAGGTTAGATGGTAGTATAGCAAAAAAAATCAAAAATGCCTGAGGCAAACTATTTACTCTCAGTTTCTTGGGGCTACATAAAGGTAGGATTTTGTTTTACCTTTTAAGAGCCTTGATTTGCGGTGCATGATAGCATGATCAGTGGATAGCATGAGTGTGTGACTATGAGTAATACAAATATAAAGCAAAGAATAAGAAAAGCACACCCTTGTTCAGCAGTGGGAATGAACTGCATGGTATACAGTCTTAGAAACTGTGCTGGGACTTCTAAAATAGTGTTGCTTCAGTGGATGATCAGAACAAGTCTAAAGCCAAAAAAATTCAGAAGAGTTTTGTGTCCTTTTAGAAAAAGATTGCTACAAAACTGTATTTCTAGACATTAAAAGATTTTCAAAAAGAACCCCTCAAAATTGAGATACCATGCAATAAAATGACAGCATGAGTAAAGAGGCTGAGGATAATGGGTGAATACATGTCTCATACTGGTTTTAATAGCTGAAGAAATGTAAAATTATCAACAGTATGTTCCAGCAGCATTTTTTGGTAGCCTCTGTGTGTGTGTGTGTGTGTGTGTGACAGCTTATTGATCAAAACACTGGAAATTGTCATCTTCTAATACTGATCTACACTGTTATGTAGAACAGCTTTAAACTAGCTTGAAGCTGCAGTACTGCTAGAGAATGGAATTAAATAAGCTTTTATCTCTTTTATGGAAAAGTTTTGCACCAAGGAATTAAATCAATGTGCCTATCAACATACAGAACTGAAATTCACTTAATGCAAAACCACGTTTGAGCTTTGGTTTAGACCTACTTATGTGTTTGTGCTTAAAAAAAAATGATGTTGCCTTTATAATTATCAAGTGTGTAAAAAAGGAAAAAGAAACACCATGCTATGCTTGACATACAGTAACTGTTCCCAATCATTCTGGTTTAAAGCAAATTCTGATTCCTCCTGAACTAAATAATGCAAGTGGAGAATTAAATGACTAAAAATAATACAAGCATTATATTCAGACATGGCTGAATCTCTGACGCTTGCTTGTATTAATACCTACTTTTATCACAGTTTATTTTTTTAAAATAGAAACGTAAACCCTTCATTAGGTCATGGTGTCCGCTTAGGTCATTGTGACCATTTTCTGCTAATGCAGAATTGTTACAGTATATTCTCAAGGATTTTGTTCTGTCATCCGTGAAGAAATTGGATCCCGTGATGCTAGTTAGGTGGATTCCTTTCTCATTTACCAAAAAATAAGGTGAAATTACTTTCCATTCAGCTAAAAGTGAGGTATTTATTGTAATTTACTAGGAAGTATTTCCTGCATTTCCAGGCAGCTGCTGTTATGTTCCTACTTGTTAAATTAGAAAAACACAATCACCAATACTCAAAAAATGTTCAGTCTTAGCCTTTAAAATTGATAGATTTTGTGCTAATTGAAGTGCAGCAGAGAGCATGGTAGCTGTAATTTATTACACATGGAAAAAAAAAGTGCTCTGTATAGACAGTGTCCTATACTGTCTGTAGACAATGATTTTAGTTAAGAAGCTAAATAGTATTTTAACACAATTTCAGTACAGTGCTTTTTGAGTTCACAGTATACACATTATAGGAAAAATGTGAAGAGGCAAAGATCTGCTTTTTATGACATTCAAAACAATGGTTTAGAGTATTTATGAAATTCTAAGGAAGAATGAAACATCTTAGTCTCAGAGATCATTATATATGTTTCCATCCCTTACTATACATATTTCTGTAATTTCTGTGTGCTTCAGGCTGTACTTTATTATCTTCTGTTAATGATATTTCAGAGAATGGTTGTCATGTGGAGTATTTACCCCTGGCTTTCATTGAGTATCTTTCTGTGAAACAATGAGCACCACTATCACAACATCAGGCTTAGAGATAAGTACCTCACTATAGCTTATGTATAAAAACCAGTGTGTGACCATAATGCTAATTAAACACATGGGCTTCCAACACAAATCTTTAGTTACTAAGAATGCTGTTTATGTGTTAAGAATGATGTAAAATCTAAGATAGTCCTGCATTGGTAAGCAATATAAACAGAAGCCTTACATTAATTCATAAGGCTGGCCTATTTTAAGTTCCTTCTCTTTGTTTTTGTAGAATACAACACTTTTCAAATCCAGTAAAATAATGTAGTTTATTCTTTTTTGATGTCTTTTTTAAAATAACACTGATATTTCAGAATCAAAATATAGTAATGTAAGTTTAATGTTCCCAGTATTGAATGAATGTTCCATGGATGTATTGTACTCCTGTAAGCTTTTAGAAATGTTACCTAGAAAGAGGCAGCTGGAAAGGCTGAAACTGGGATTTCTTGCCAGGTGGCTTTGGGAGCCAGTGCAATGAAAGGCTCCAGGTGCTCTTGAGAATTTTGGTTCCAGCCTCCACTGAGCCTGAAACTTGATTAACACTCAAACTGAAGGACAGGCGGAATGGGGCCATTTGGTCCAGTCCTACCTTTACACCTAGCTTCACCTTCTGTGCTGGTGCCAGAAGTTGTATTGGAGGCAGCCTCTTTACAGTCCTTGGGGATGCAGCACATCACCCGTTCAGGAGCAGATAGCCTGGGTGGGTGGGTGGGAAAGGCCTTACCAGGACAGGGCTTCTACACCAAGGGTGGTTCTGCATGTTTCCTCTCCCAACACAGATAACCGCAGGCTGCATGTTAAGCTTTTTGTCATTGAGTCAAGAACTTTATGAAAAAATGTAAAATGTTCTAAAGTGCAATCAATAAACCCCACATATATTAAGCATGCAGCCCAAACTTTTTCATGGCCATGAATTGACTGTAGTGGGATCTTCGCTATGTCTTTGGATTTGAAATTGAAGTTTCTTTCTAGGAGAGAGGCAAAGTCTTCCCAAAATTGTATAAGTCCTCTGGTTGCCATCTGAGAACATGGGTACTGCAAAAGTTTGTCTAAATTTCTGTACTGCAAAAGTTTGTCTAAATTTCTCTGTGTACCTTTGCTGACATCAGAAAAGTACCCTATTTTTTCCCTCCAAATTCCATGTATATTTATTGTAGGTTGACAATAGTATTAATACATATGCAGAGATATGCACACATTGGGCTTCAGCCCAGAAGGGCCTAAACTACCAAGCTCAATCCCTCGTTTGTAACCTGTTCTTTGGATGTGACCACTATTTAGGAAACTGTTCTTGTTTCATCAACGTCTGCACTTCTATTCTCATGTATTACAGTTCTCTATCAGACTTCCTAAGTTTTTAAAGGGATATAAAAGTGCACCTGTACTTTTGTCACTGTGGGAGATTTTTAATGTTACTTGAACATTGCGCCTGTGTTTGTGTTGTGGGCTCCCCCGCATGCTGAGAGTGAAATCATTAAAATTAATAGAAACAAATGAAATGAAAAAATTCTGCTTAAGGAAATATTTTTAGGGATTTTCTTCAGACAATACTGCTCTGCTGCTCTGACATCAGTATTCAGCAGTGAAGAACTGTATAATTGGCTTAATGGACACTTTATAGTGTATTTCCAGGGGCAATTTCCTAGACTATAGTCAAGGGCTGTCACATTCCAAAGGAATATATATGTGTCATTTTTCCAGTCTAACAGTGCCTAGTCTTAATGTGGGAAGATCTTTCTTTCTGAGGAAGAATACGATATATGCCCAGATCAGCCAAAAAACTCTGCTTTCTCCCCATGCTGAGCTGACAGTATCATACTAAAAGTGTATGGTGTAAATGCTTATTAGTTACAAGAGTTTTGATGCATTATGATTGATTTTCTTCAACTGGGAAAGTATATGGCATTTGGATTTTTAAAATTCATATTTAAAATATTATCTTTAACATTTACTGTTAGCAACAAGGTGTTTTCATGTCTTATTTGGCTTGTTTTGAATAAAGTGGTAAATGTTATTTCTGAGAGGACAAATTATGGGAGTATGGACAGTCTAGCCAAGTTTCAAACATTTAAAAGGCATCTGCTGGATGACTGAAACGGTGTTGACTCAGATGTAACAGAAACTTCTCTGATTTGCAGTAAGATCCTGTGGAAGCCATGTGAGAGTTAGGTAGAATTTCATTATAAAGTAGTTGTGCAGGGATGTATATGTGGAAAGTTGATGCTCTTTGAAGCAGCCACTACATATGGGTGCACTTGGGCCAAATGAAATCTTCAAGAAATAGGTAAAATCAGGAAAAAGTAGGGTCTTTGGTTTTGGTTTTGGTTTTTTTTTCTTAGAAAAAAGATTTTTATTTTTTTTCCCCCAAAAGGACAAGTTTTTAAACATCACAGGATTAAGTAACATACAGATACACTGAAACAGGGTATAATCAACAAAAATGTCTGAACGTCTTGATCACTCTTCATCTCTCTTGGGTTTTTTTTTTGTTCTCAAAGAGCATTATTGTTCTGCATCAGAAACTGCTGTCTGCATATGGTCCTCAACTTCATCTGTTTCCATGTGGATGATGGCTGTAAAGCTTTTTAATATAATTAGAAAATCAAAACAGTTCTCTAAACTCCTGCTTAGTCCAGATGTTTTCAACATAAATGTCAATTAAAGTCTTGTTGCTGTGGCGTCAGCAACATGTGAAAGAGTATGAGGAAATCACGCTGCTACAGTTCTTCAAAGACAAAGGCTTCTTTCATTGAATTTGCTGTCAGCAGAGAAGCTGGGGGACTTGCTTTACTATACACCCGTGTTCAGCAGCAACACAAACTGTTCTGCAGGTTTCATGCTGATGGTTGAGCTTTTTTGTTCAGGTGACTTACAGGGTGATGGGAGGTGGGAAGACAAGGCTTTGCATCAGACTAATGGGGAATATAGCATTAGAAAAGACTGCCATGCACCTTCCATTTGTTGTGGACATCCATACAAGAAATATTTAGTTGGAAATTCTTAAAGAATATAGACTCCCAAAGTTCCACAAGGTGATTCCCAGTATGCAATAACAAATGTTCTACCTGCCTAATGTTGCTCTGCAGCAAAAACGGCATCACAAAGTTGGCCATCATCTGAAAGGGTTTACTATGAAACAACCAGACAGCCAAAGACCTATTTAGTTGGGATCCAGTGAACTAGCTGGATTAATTAAGGAAGAGAGGATATTGGGTATACTGATTACATGCCTGGAATTTAATGCAATTTTGTTAACTTCTGACTTTTAATAAGATTCCTAGACACGATATTTAATTTAAAGCTGCAGTTTCTGGATACTATCTGGAGACAAGCCATTCCATGAGATCTTCAGTGTTTGCCCTAAATAATTCAGTTTCTCACCTTTGTGGGTAGTGGGTACAGAAGAAAAAGCATGCAAGTGTGACTTAAGTGTGTGTTAAAAGTTTAAAGACAGGCTTTTAAAAATAGTCTTTTGGATTTTTGGACCAGTCACTTTACTGCTTGGCAAGCTTGACTTGTTTTATTAACATTCGACATCGGCAACAAACTTTAGACATCACTATTGAGATTGATACTGGTTTCACGCAGAATGTATAGCCTTGTAGTTCATAGTATGTGTAGCTGTATTTGCAGTATGGTTCTAATTTTCAGAAATGTGTTGAGCACTTACTTGCTAGCACACGGCTCTATCTGAGATCAAAGCTGAGCCTTTGGCTTGTGACTAAAGTAGGATTCAGTCTTTGTAGCTCAGGAACTTTCTGAGCTGATGGCATGTCAAGGTGGCAGGAAAATGCAGTGGCTAATGGTTAGAGTGTTATATTAAAGGTAATTTGTATTTGGCACACTGTGAGCAATACGGTAATTGGTGACTTACAAAGGCATTGTGAAGAAGGTAACACCTTTCACTATGCAGGGACTCTTTGAAGAAAGGGCTTTGATGATTCCAGTGGGATGGAAAGGAGGTGGTTAATGTTTAGCCTAGTGCTTTATCTCATATAGAAGAATAAATTACTAGTTTTCAACGTAGAGTAATGTCTAAAGGGATATATACTAAGCATAGCTATTGCTCGGTGTTCACCCAGTTGTGACTATTACAAGGTGCAAGATGATTCTGAAAATGGCACAAATCATTTTGCTTTGTTAAGAGAAAAGGTGAACTGAGAAATCTAACAACAAAATGAAAGGATGGCACAATGGGAGGTAAAATTCAGTAGTGATGGATGCTAATTTACATTGGCAAGAGTTGTTTGAATTGCTAATAAATATTGCTGAGTTCTATTTGTTGATAATATCAAGGCAGAACTATAGTCAATGAAAATGCATGTAAGATAGCTAGAGCTGTATTATGCAATAAACCTGTCGAACATAATGCCACAAGATATCGTTTAACCCTGGAGTCTAGAAGGATTCAAGAAAGGCTCCGTGATGAGTACCTAATCAATTGCACATTTTGGGGAATGTTAATATCCACTTCTATGCTATAGAGTGCCTAGAGTGAATTGCTAACTTAGAGGAAAAAGGAAGGTGTTTCCATAGATAGGTATTTTCTGCTCTGATGTTTAATACAGGTACTGACAATTTTCTGAGACTGTGGAATGGTCAAGTCATTGGGCTGATCCAGTATAATAATTTTAAATCAGAGAAAACAAAACCTACCTCTATTCATATTGCTGTGTAGGAAATTAGTAAGATATTTTGATTGTTTTGAGCAGTGCTGTCAAATATATTTTAGTAGGTTAATGATGAGAGGTAAGATAAACTTGCAGTATTACAAAATGAATTGCAAAAAATGCACAATTAGATTAATTTAGAAATATGATAAGAAAACCCCAGTAGAGAAGGGGTCCTAAGTAAATACATTTGTATTTTCCCTCCAAATTAAAATTGAAAAATTTAAAAGACAGTAATACTAATTATTTGTGTGTATACATATGTCTTATAGTTTTCAGTTACTAGTAGGACCCTGTGCCTTAGTGATTGAATCACTGTGGAGTGTATTTTAGGAGGTTAAGAATTGTGTTGTCCACCCACGAATAAGTTAGTAGGGTAGGTGACGTTACATGTGATTTTTGCTTTCTTAGTTTAGTATATATATATTCTTAATGTCATGCCCTTTTCCAATTCTAAATTGACTGCATTTTCTCATCCTAACTAAAATACATCTTGATTGCTAACTTTACACTTCTTTCTTTTGTTTTGTTTTCCAGTTTAAAAGAATGCTCAACCGGGAGCTAACCCACCTATCTGAAATGAGCAGGTCAGGCAATCAGGTCTCAGAATATATATCAAACACGTTCTTAGGTAAGACTTATGATGGGACTTAACTTTTTTGCCTTTAGGTTTTTTATCTCTCTCAGGGCTGTTATAGAGCTTAAAAGCAAGTAGCTTTCCATATAATTTCTGTTTTCAGAAACTACATTTAGTACCTCACGGTTCAGTGTTTGAGTGAACAGAGAGATCATGTTAGATCCATTTCCTCACAGCTCAGTTAGTTTGTGTGTGTGGTTTCCCTGTTTGTGTAATAATAATAATAATAATAATTGTTCATATACATATTTTCATGTAACATTACCACTTCTATATTGCTTACATTATTAAGAAATTAATACATAATTAATTATTTGTATATTAAAAAGAATTCTTCCACTCTGTTTCCCTTCTGAAAGTTACCACAAAGAGTTTTCAGTGTGCTAGAAGCATGTGTAACTTCATAAAATCTTGTAGCACACAGTTCTGATGGTTTGGTATTCCCTGCCTGCACATGAGTGGGTGGATGGATATGACTAAGTCAACATCTGAACAGACTGCTGCCAGGAGAATTTGGAAGAGCCTCCTCAACAGTTTGGCATGGTGGGATGTGAGCATTAAAAAAAGCCCAACACAATATTACAAAGAGTATGATTCCTCCTCAGTGGCTTTGCAGAAGGAAGTATTTTTTTTTTTTTTTTGCTAAAACTGGTGAAAATGAATATAATTTGGTTCCATACTGTTGATTTTGAACATGAAGACATACATAATATACCAGTCTCAAACATGTTTTGAGCAAAACACCATTGGTTCATAAAGACTGTGCATGTAAGGGAGGCACAGCTGAGAACATCTAAATTAGGATAACAGGTACTTTAAAAAAGTGCCAGTCATACATGTTAAGATACATCTTGTTTTATTTGTATGAGATACCAGAGCTGGTGCTTTTTGTGTTTTTTGAAAGAAGCAGGGGTTTTAAATGGATTGATTCGTGTGTCTGTTTAGTTCACCCACAATTGCAGTAGTGTGCCTGAGCACTACGGCACAGCAGGGTTTCAGACAGTAAGAAGAAAGGGATCAGCTTCTGTCATGGAGAAGCAATATTGCACTGCTTCAGGAGCCCTGAAAGTCACAGTGTACAGTTGCCTGAGAAGGTGACCCACTTAGGCTGAAAAGACAGATACGAGTTTCTGCTTGCTTTTACTTGAAAACTTAAGGCTCATTTTGACAGGGTAAGGAAATGGACCTGTCAGACTTTCACATGAGACCTCAGTCTTGAGCAGAAGGAGGGCTGGAAAGGCAATCACTTAGTTACTGAGCCATGGGTACTGTTTTGTGGCTGCATGAAAAACTAGGATACTTAAAATTGTAGGTGCAAGAGGAATACAATACATCACCTAAGAATTATTGCTTAAATAGATTATTTTCAAAATATGCAGTCTAAGTATGTAGGTTCTGAGCAACAGTGTGAAGAGGTAAACATTCTCTCCATAGAAAATTTCAATGAGTCTAGTTAGTTAGGTTTTTTAATACATAATGTGTCTCCTGAACATCTACAGACTTTCTCACATTTGAAAGTTAGGAACATACCATGAGAAAACAAGTTTTCCTGTTCTTATTCTAAACAAAAGATTGTTTTCCCAAGTAGGGCTGTATGACATGTATGAAGTTATTCATAATGACAACAAATATATACCTTACATAAGAATAAGGCTCCTACATTGAGTATAATAATATGCAAGGTTTTTGTTTTTCAGTGTCATTAACCTGTTTTCCTATGAATGGAAAATCTCAGAGAACCTGCCAATGAGCATAGCACAGCCAGGGTCAAAATGGCAAGCTGTCTTTTCTGGATGTTCAGATGGGCGCAAGATCCTTTGCCCTGTGTACTCATAGTTACAAAAGCAGAGGCAGTCCCGTGGAATTCCTCTGGAGATCTAAAGACGTTCAGACAGTCATTTCCTTTCACTTGAGTTAATGTGACAGCTTGGCTTATGAACCTCCCTTTGATGGGTCTAAACTTTGTGCATATGACCGAAACCATAAATATCAAAGCAGGAACACGAGTCACTGCTCCTCATCTGTTGTCGGTTTGCACCAGTCAAGAACTGCAGCGCTTTGCTTCCCCCTCTTCTTGATTGTCCCTGTGAGGAGAGTGGTGAAGTATGGCAGGGGCAGTTGGGGAACTCGGTGCTGCACAGTAAAGCTTGGTGGCATTTCCACAGTCTCTTCTTTGCTGTGATTTTTTTTGAATTTGAGGTGTCCAGTAAATGCAGCTGCTAAAGGGTAATTAAAAAAAGGAAATGGAAAAAAGAAAGACAGTGAAGAAGCAAACACACTAACAATCTGGTAATTGTGGACTTGCTATACTTGTCTGGTTTCAGTGTCTTTATTGAAAATTACAATTGCAGGAAGGAAAAAATAGACATGTTTTAAAGAGNTTTTTCTTACTTTCTTTTGTTTTAAGGTGTTTTTTAAATCATAGTATTTGCTAGGCTCCTATGTTAGAAACATCTGTTCTGGATTCTCCTGGTTTTGCTGGAATATTCCTTGAGGACTAGAAAAGGTGCAGGTACAGCTCAGCAAAGAAGAGTTAATTTGGAGGCAGTCATTAAAACTCTATGTTGAAATATAGTATGAATAAAAAGAACAAAAATTAATGCAAATTCTTAGCAGTTTTGGCAGGAGAGTCCTTTGTTGCACAAACTTGGGTTTCTTTGGGGACCACAATGTCAGCAATGCTCCACACTCCCATACTGTTTCTGCAGCAGTCAGCTGGCAATTCACTAAATATATTTATGCTCAGTTTAATCCTTGTCTAAAGTTTTGCTGGCACATAGTTGATGAGGTATATGAAGTGATGCTGCTGATACTGCCATGGAGGCAAAAGCTTATAGCAAAATACTGGGTTTTAGCAAAACAGTCCTTTTGTTGCTATTACTTACTATGGTTGGGTGGTGCAGAAATGCACTGCATTGCTGGTGTGAACTGCCTCTACATCCAAAGCACTTGCAGACGTAGCTGGCAAAAGGTTTTCTGAGTTGTACAGTGTCTTGACACAAACAGGAGCAGTCCCCAAGTATTAGGTCCTTCAAGTCCTGAAAATGTTTTGTAAAGGTTTACATGACACACTGTTTCAATTGGTTTTGAAATACCATTTCAGAGAGTGTTTTTCCTGGAAAAGAAGAAATTTCAAATTTTCTTGCAAAATGGAAGTTTAGATCTCTGTTCAGTTTTAACAGTGTTTTTATAATGAAAGGATTGACCCTCTCTACAGCACTGGGGGTGCAGGAGAAGTGGAAATCAGACAATGACAAGTCACATATAAAGCCAGTTCAGAAATAATGAGGCAACTTAGTTATATAGGTCTATGCTAATCTTTTCCTGGTTTTATTGCTCTTGATATGAAGTATCTGTTGCAAAGTCTCCAAACATAAAAATAAAAAAAGTTTTGTTAAGAATTACAATATCCATAAGATGCAACTCAACAGTGAATTTGGTAATATTTGTAATACCTTTAAAAATTATTCTCTCTTTCTTCATTCTTTTGAAGACAAACAACATGAAGTTGAAATCCCTTCTCCAACGCAGAAAGAGAAAGAGAAGAAGAAGAGGCCAATGTCCCAGATCAGTGGAGTCAAAAAACTGATGCACAGCTCCAGCCTAACTAATTCCAGTATTCCCAGATTTGGAGTTAAAACAGACCAAGAAGATGTTCTTGCCAAGGTAGACAATACATATATCATTGAATGTAAAGCACTGAATTAAAATAGAGGGTGGACTTGTCAGTATTATTGCATCATCTGCTTAAACCCACTGATTTCAAGCTGTAACACCAAAGGCTGGTCTCACTTAAAATAATACAGATTCGGTGAAGTGGAATAATAACAAGTAAAATCAGAATCAGGCCATGAGGGTTAATTTCTATGTGAACAGGATTTTCTCTGGAGATGGAATGTATATTAGCATTTGTCTATGCATTAATAAAGCTGCTTATTCATAAATAATCTCTAAAGACTGAAGAGTAAACATACTATATACTGTCACAGGAATGAAAATACATAGCAGCCATATGTTTTTTTTTAAAAGGTACAACTGGATATAGCATTAGAGCTATCCTTGCAGGTCCTGTCTTTAGCTTTATCATTTTATGCACATAATTTGTGTTTCTGCTTTTAGTGATATTTTCTATGATTTTTGCAGCAGCAGCTAACTAGTTGGCAGTAATCTAAAACTGGCATAAAGTAATTATTAATTTAGTTTGAGAGTTTTGCATTTTGAAATATGCCTATCCTTGTGTTTTCATGAATCTCCCCCTTTATTTGAAAAGTGTTGCTGAGAACCAGGGAGGCAGCAGCAGAACCGCAGCATCTCTAGAGGTTTCCTCCTTGGTGAGCTCTGCTGTCACTGGGCAGTGAGATAGCAAAGTGTGTCAGTTCAGCTCATTCAAGATACTGTAGCATTTTTCCTTCTGGAGCAATCCACTTAAGAGGCACTCTTTCTTGCTTAGTGAATTAAAATCTGAAAAGTTGGTAGCTGCAAATTCAAATATTGCAAGATTAGTAGCAGCAGCTTCCCCCCTTCCAGAGTTTAGCATGTAACTTTCACAGTGGTATGGTTTGAATCTTCACAGGTCTGCTGTTTGTAGCCGTTTCAACCAAAAATCACTAGAATTTGTGGGTTAGGTTTCAACGTGTTTGTTGCTTGGTTCTGCTCTAGGAACTAGAAGATGTGAACAAATGGGGCCTTCAGGTTTTCAGAGTAGCAGAGTTATCTGGAAACAGACCTTTGACAGTCATCATGCACACCATTTTTCAGGCAAGTAGCAGCAGCCGTGCTGCTTTTTGCTTATTTTAGGGATTCTTCTGTGCTTTGTAATCTTAATTGTTTCTCTTTTCCTTTTCTAGGAACGGGACTTGTTAAAAACATTTAAGATTCCAGTTGATACTTTAATAACTTACTTGATGACCCTAGAAGACCATTACCATGCAGATGTGGCATATCACAATAACATACATGCTGCAGATGTTGTTCAGTCAACCCATGTCCTGCTATCAACCCCAGCATTAGAGGTAAACTATGCTGAGGTGGGAAAGAGGCAGGCGTGAGAGAAAGGGACATTCTAAGAGTCTTCTAAATTAAATACTAAATACCTTAGTTTCTGCAATATTTGTAAAAGAAATCTTAACATTTCTTTCATGAATTCTGCTCTTTTAAAGATATTTTGTGAGGATCAAAGCTTATTTACGTGTAAATATTGTGCAGAAATTGTCACATCTTCTTTTAAATCATGCAGATTTGTGCTGTTGTAACCTTTTTCATCATAACACAGTGCATAACTTGTTTCCACCATCTCATTATTAATACTACATCCTGTTCTGTCATTATTTCCCATGTGGGATTCTCACTAACTATAATTAGTGGAATTGCTTAGGAAAGGTAGTGATAAAATGGGATTCCCTCAGTAGGGCCTTTTGGGTTTTGGTTTTTTTCATTGTCCATATCTATTCTGGTCCTGAAAGGCTACATTTGTATTTGTTTCTCAGGCAGAGTGGAACATGTACTAAATTTTCATTGGACTATCTTTTTTTTTTTAATAAATATTTCAAAATTGTTTGGAAAAAGATAACATTTCATATGTTCTTTTCTGAGGAATTCTCTTGTCGGAAAGTGATTCAATCTCTGAAGTAGAAGGAAGTGGAGGAAAGATGGAGATTACTTTCCCTTTTTTAAGTACTATTCAGGTCTTAGTATAGCAAAAATTGATACATCCCAGTAAATTGTTGGAAAGGCAGATAAAGCAAGCACTTGAAATTTTAGTAGTTCAGAAGGATTTGCCCTCATTTTCAAGGAGGGCTGCATTTTTACTCTTTTTCATAATGACCAGTCTTTCATGTTACTGAATGCTTTTGCTTTACTTTCTTCTTAAAAAGAGCATTAAAAGTGGACCTTAAAGACTGTTGGCAGGTCTCAATCCTCCAAGATTTAGGAATTCTCTTGGGAAAGATTTTATCTCAAGAAGAAAAATCAGATTATGTTCTTAAATCACCACTGGCTTCACCAAACAGCTGAAACAGTCATCAGTAGTATTTTCGGGTTTTTTCTCAGTTGAACTGTTTTTCATGGCCTTGTTCTTAGAAGAGCTTTAGCCACTAAAATAGCAGTGTCTGCCCAGTGCCACTGCTGACCTACACACTTCTAAGCTGTTCTTGATCAATTATGAAAGCAATTATATAATGTTCAGGCTTGTGACAACAGGGGACACTGGGCTCAGTGACATGCCACATTCATTGCAGTCCTCTCTTCCTGTCTTCCTAATAATCTCATACAGAAGAAAAATCAGTAAATGTTAAGTAAGAGGCCTTGTAGCCTGTCTTTACTTCCTTTAGCATCATTTAGAAGATTTGCATTTTTCAAGTATAGGACAATATGTAGGAATCAGGCTGGAATTTTTAACTTCAATTTTTGCTATAAGTTAGAAACCTGTACTTAATGATCTACTCTGTATTTAATGATCTAATAAAGTGGATTTATTTACAGACTGAAGCTGAAAAAACTTCAGTTACGAAATTTAGTGATGCTGTCAGTGTGAAGTAAGGATAATTTTACATTGGCAAAACTTGAAATATTTATGAAATTCTACATAACTGACAATTTTACAAAACGTTGTGTCTGTATGTAAAAACTCTTGAGATCCGTGATACATTTCAAATATGTGTTGCTTGTTCAGATCTATATTCCAAGTAGAGTCCTTTTTATTGAAAATACTTTTTTATTGTTTAGTGATTGTCATTTCTGTTTCATGATTTTGTAGGCAGTGTTCACTGATTTGGAGATTCTTGCTGCAATTTTTGCCAGTGCAATACATGATGTAGATCATCCTGGGGTTTCAAACCAGTTTCTTATCAACACAAGTAAGTTTGATATTCAGTGGTTTTCTCAAAAATTTGCTGCAAGATCTGCACGTAGCAGCTGAAAAATACACAGTTCATTCCTTGTCTGCTTCTGTCTGTAACTTTTCTTAGTAAATAGATAGGTGTTTGTATTTTAAACTGGTTATTATTTTGCATTTCTTGTAACTTTAGAAATAATTTACATAGTACCCTCTAGCAAGAATTACTAAGATATGAAGTGTATTGGATGTGACCACTCCTGGAAGTCAGTTGGTTTACATTAAATAAATAAAGTTGTAGGAGAAGAAGGAAGGATGATTAAATAAAAATTTAAAAAAAGGAAGACAGCAGTTTATGT
>VYZV01027125.1:39249-50242 GCA_013401275.1 Pandion haliaetus | reverse complement strand
CACCTTAAAGAAGGATAAAATCTCACGCTTGTTTGCGTAATATACCCATTGAAACGTCGGTTAGAGCGACCAGGCGGAAGTCGTCCTTTGGGGGTGGGGGGGGGGGAGAAGCTGAGCTGGCTCATTCGTAAGAGGGGTCTGCTGGAGGAAAGCTGTCAAGGACTTCGCTGTTGTGAGGGGTTTATAGGCCCACTTGGTGCCGATGGGGGTCAAACAAGTTCCACGAACTCTGTGCGCGGCTACTGAGATGACAAATGGTGATGCAGATTGCGGCGGGAAGTAAACTTCAAAACGTACCCCCTGTCAACAGCCACCTAACTCGTAGCAGAATTAGGCGAGAAAAGTGTGAAATACTGGTACCTTTGGACTTTAAACAGTGCCTTAAGACACATTTATGCTGTTAGTATGCTGGTACACTACGTAAAAAGAGGCCTTAAAATGTTGTATTGCATCATTTAAACACAGAAAGGGTAATTTTATAATTTGCATTTTCTTACAATTCCCCATTAATGTTTATTAGATACACTTATTTAGGCTTGTATTATGCTTCATCTTGTATCCTAAAGAAAGAGCAGTCGATGTTTAAAATTTGATACAAAATTTGATATGTTGCAATATCAAGATAGAGCTTTACTCATTCAGAGTGCTAATTTCCATGCTACATTATTCCCAGTTTTACATAGAAACAACCACAGGAGAAGAAAATGAAACTCCCTCAGTCTTCTGCAGTGAAGTTCGGACTTCATTCCGGGACTACAGAGTTTTGATACTGAAACAAGATGCGCGTACGTCTCTCTGCATGTGTCTGTGTCTATCTATATGTGTATACGTAATAGTGTCTGTACCTATATGTTTGTATGTGTGCCTGCACATATGCATGTGTGTGTTCGTATTTATATATATACGCGCAGATGTCTTTGTGCATACATAAATAAATGTGAGGGCTTTTAATTAAGTTTTTTAAGAGACAAGGCAAAATACCCTTGGTAGTGACCTTTGATAGATTGTGGTTCCCAGGACGGGACTGTAAACTTGTCTGGTGTTTCGCATGCATAAGTAAAGCTAAAAAATCTTGCATTCTGTTCCCAGCTCTTCCCTTGTAGTCTTGGACAAGCCAACTCACTACTCTGTGTATGGCATTGGAAAGCTTAATTAATTAATGCTTATAAAGTACTTAGATCATCAGATGAAAGATGCCATAAAAATGCAAGCTATTATTATATACTTTGTGTGTGTACCTAGTAGCTATGGAGTCTGTAATAACGTAACACATAACTTTGGTTGTACTTTGCTTAACCTGCTGGCACAAGTTGTTAATGAGATATTAACAGACATGACATTAAAACAACACTATGTTTTGGAACATAAACAAAAGCTTTTTTTTTAATTGCTCGCCTACAGGAGAGTTGAAATGTCTTGTAACCTTTATTTGTCATTATTAAAATGTCCAAGGCATGTTTTAACAGAAACAGAAGTACTCTATTTTCCTGATTTTTATTTTTTTTTTTTAACAAGTGCTTTAAACCTGCTTAGATTCTGGAATCAGACACCTAAGGGTGTTTTGAATCTTCTCCATTATAATCAAGACAGAAAAGCTGTAAAAGCAGTAGTAGAATCACATGTGATGATTTTTTTTTTTTTTCAAATGGGATCCACTGACATTACATAATATGAACAATAACCAACATAATCTGATACTTAACTAATTTATAATGCATCATCATTGGCTGATTAGAGCATAAAAATTTCCTTTTTGTTAAATGGGTATAAATCTGGATTAATCCCAGAGAACTGAACATCCTCTTTCTGTGGAAATACTCACTACACCACTGAAAGACAGGCCAAAGTATGGCTAAGCATGTTGTAAAGAGCTGTATTCAACTCAAGGTAGTATTTTATACCAGATCATTACGCCACAATACTGTACATAACCTACACAATTCTCAAACTGGATTAAAAATAATTGTGTTTAAACTTTTGTCTCACGTTTTAAAAATACAATGAAAATATTGCCTTCAGTATTAACCCGCCCCAAACCATTCTGTTTAATCATCCATTCGACTCTGCTGTTCGAAATCAATTGTTTTTCACTGTAAGCATTTTAATGTGTTGTTCCTTCCTCGTATAGCAAAGGGCCTAATCCTGCATTGACTACATACTGAAAACTCACACTGGAAGCAGTTGGAGCTTTGAGTCAAAAAAAGCAGTATTGGCTTCAAAATGTAGTTTGAATATGCTGAAAGGTTTTCAGATGTAGCATCTGTTCTTTAGAGAAATGACGTATTGTGTGATGTTCTGTTTATCATACTGTTTATATTTTCTTCCTTTACTGTTAATAGTACTATTTACAAGCAATATTTTTTAACTTCCCACGAACTGGCACATCTAATAAAAATGTTACTGATGTTAATCACTAGGAGTTTGCTGCAGGTGGGCGGAAAACAATTCAGCAAATTTGTGATTTATCCCACTGTTCTACTACCTGTGTAGTGAGAGCAAATCAGTGGAGGAAGCAATTGTAGAATTCAATAGATTTTATGCTTTCTGAGTTTTAGATTGAGAGATCATTGGCATTTCAACTGAAAGAGAAACAGAGAGTATGTTTAAAAATTATGTATGTGTGCCTGGGGGGGGGGGGGTTGGGTTGGGTTTTTTTTACCAGCAGGGCAGCACAGGTGGACTGGAGGAAAAAATAGTGTCCGAGTCATACAGTGGATGTAACTACCTGTACAGCTGCAAGAATAATAATTATTATGAGCGCATGCAAAACAATATAATTTTTAAAATATTTCTTTATTTATGAAGTGCAAATGATGTGAGCAGGGTAAAGCAATTACATTTCTAATTATTCGCTATCTTTTGGCTAATAGCCATTGCATATCCTCTTTGTAATTTGATTTCTTTTTAATTAGTAGCTTCCCTTGTAGGCAAGAATGTTCAAAAAGTTGCACTAGGTCATTTTACCATCATGACTGTATTCCCTTCCCCCATTCTTTCACCCTTAAAAATTCCATGAGTTGAATTAAAAAAAAAGTCAGTAGCAGATCGTGCAGCAGTAAAACCTCAAATAAAATCAAATCCAAAGAATCCCTTGTGGTTTCACACAATATGGTAAAATTAGAGATTGCAGGAAACCAACAAAATTAAACTGGGAACATTTGAAGAGAAATGACCAGGCTTTATGAAAATGACACATTGACTGGCCGGTGTGTTTTTTTATCGACAATTTCTTTGTTGAGGCATAGATCAAAGAAACCCGCATATGTTTTCGTTTTGTTCTAAGTCTAACTAGAAAATTACATCCAGATGTTTAATAGGCATTCTGTTGGTTATTCTGCATTGATTAGGTATGTTGGTACTGTTTGCTTACAAGTGTAGCCGGATCATTAGCTAATGCAAAGAAATGTTTGTAGCGAGTTGCTAATTAGGTCTTTTGGAAACTCTCCATACTCAGGAACAATTTGTACAGTGGCCAGAAAAACTTGCGGTACTTGAGAAGTCGCTTTCCCTTCTGCATCTGGGAAAAAACAGTCAGTCGCTTTCCCTAATCTTCTTTTGCCTACAGGGATTGCAGCTTGATCCCAATGGGTTGAAGTGCAAATAAATTAGGAAGAGACCACACACATGCACGTGCACACGCACACACACACTCCCCACACACACACCCCCAGCCCAATCTGTCTTTCAGTCAAAATGCAGTTGTACAATCTCACAAAAAGCTAACCAAAATGGAGTGTTTAAAACTAAAATGTGTTAAATTCTCAACCTTCATGTTATCAAATACACAGCATTTTTGAGCATACTTTAGAGACAGATGGGGAAGCCCTTTATGATAAATGAGTGTACTTGAATTCATTACTGTGGTACTTATAATTAAAGTAGCTGTTTCACAATTTTGCTACTTCTGCAGGGTACTTCAAGACAAAGCTTAGGGGAAGTGTATACGTTGATGACAGAGGGGTGAAAAAGGCGCAGAAGAACTTTAATCTCCTGTGTTTTGTTAAGTCTAAAAGGGGGTCAGAGATACTACCTGTTTACGACATTGTCAGAGAAATTGATGTAGACTTCATGGCTCTGGCCTGATAACCTTCTAGGTGCAATGTCACCTTTCAAAAGATGCTTGACAATGTCAATGACCTTTCTAATAAAGACCACCTGCCTGTATATCACACTTCAGTCTGTTGCAGAATGAGGTCTCCACCACAGGAGATGACAGCAAAAGGAGCAATGTGTGTCTATTTTGTACAGTAAATGGGGACACATGCTCATACCAGCTCCCTGATCCTGTTGTCACACACATGACTAAGTTTGCTCCTGGAAATAGTCTCTGCAATATCAATGACAATACTTGCATGAAAAAAGGATATCTCTATGTTAGACTTCACCAGATCACAGCCACGCATACAGAGTGCGTAGATTGTGTGTGACATACATACGCAAAACACGTGTGTTTTTACCAATGATGCTACTGAAGTGTAGAAGGCTGGGTTTTATCCCCTGTTTGGGGAGATACCTAAAAGGGAAGGGTGTCACAGAAGTACAGTTAACCATTTCACTTCAGTGGACTAGTCATGGTACACTATTTTTCCTTGACTTGCAAAGTCCTAAAACTTTTCCAGCCTGTTTTGCTTCCCCATATATTGTCTTTCAGCATGAATAGTAGATTTTTTAATTTTTTTTTTTCCCCCCTAATCTGTCGATAACATCTTAGAAAGAGTCCACAGATCACCAAAACCCCTTAGACTTAAAACCACAGGGGAAATAGCATTGAGACAAATGGTCTTGTGGAAATGTTGCTTCCACAACATTTGTTGAAATGAGTGAAGGAAGTTTCATCTTGGAAGGACAGGGATTATCTGACAGGGAGAGATGGCTCCAAGTGCACTGGCATTTCAGGGTTAAGAACAACAACTGCTTGCAGCTGCAAAGGTACATGAAGCCCTGTCCTTCACCCTAATATCTGTTCTGTGTGTATGAAAGCAACAGCCTTGAGGAACATTTTAAGTACAGATCTGATACAGAAATACTGTGTGCAAAATCATGACTCTCTGTCAGCCAATAGGGACTGGGTTCAACTGGAAGCTGGCTGGAGTTCGGCAGCTGTTTCTCTAATACTTCTGCCTCTCAATTCTTCAGAATTTGAGTTCTTGCCTACACTGAGGTTATAAACCCCATATGAGCTGCTCTCATACCAACCTTCTACTCCAGACCTCAGATTTCAGTCTGGTGGAGTCTAGATCAGAGCAGATTGTGCTGTCCTGCTGACTCTTCATAATGTGGATGCTGTAATACACTGGCATGCTACGGCTGCAACATCTGCGGAGATGCTCTTCCAGCACTGGTGGCACAGAGGCACTAGGTCTGTTTCCAACATTCCCCATGCCGTAAAAGCTCTGGGCTCCCATATTCTTGGGGGAATGGATTTACCAATATGTCTTTTAGGATCCAATGGGAAGTGGAGAGATTATGAGAAAGAAGTTACTGGACCAGAATAGTGGTGGGGAGGAGAACTGGGGAGACGCAAAGGAATTAAACGGGGAGGGAACATTTCAGTACCAATGTGATGCAATTCTTAACAAATGTGGAAATTTCCTTAGAAAAACACCACTGAACTTCAGGCAAGATTGTAAACAGTTACAGTTGCTTACAGTATAAAAAGAAAGTAATTAAATGTCTCGGTCATCCAGCACTGTCCACTTCTCTGTTTTTCTTCCCAGTCTGAACTCATTGCCCTTCCACTGCCTTCAGTGCAGGTGTCTCAGTTTATATCCTGAAGGCCTAATATGTAATGACAACTGTGATTATTAATAGAGCATATCCATTCTCCAAAATACGAAATTATAAATGCCATAGTTTGACATACAGGTAGCACTATCACTAATATGGATCATCTAGTCAGCCCTCAAGTGAATGTTCAAATGAAGCATCCCATCAAAAAAACATGTCTTGCAACTATTGATCCTTTCTGATATACTGGTATGCTTGTAATCAGTGGCATCACCCAGTATAAAATTGCTGTAAAGAAGAGGAAAAATAGATCTACCCCGTGCAATTCCACTTACATATTACTGCCTCTAAAATACCAATAAACCGTCTACCACAGAAAACCACATGACAGGATTACACAGACAGTAGAGTAACCATGCACCAGTAATCCAAATATCTGAATATTTAGCAGTTGCAAACCACGATAAAGAGTTAAGATTAATACTGGTTGTTGAGGAGAGAGCAGCCAAAGTCACTGAAAGGACATTTTTTTGTGAAAACAGAGGCCCAATGAATGAATACAGTATAGATGGGCTGTTGTATGCTGAATTGCTTGTGTGGGGTTTCCAACCCCCCCTCCCCCTTTTTTTTTGTTTGTGGGTTGCACAAGAATGATTTGCCATCTATCCATCTGAGCTCAAAAGCGATGAAAAATGTGCACATATCCACAATTTACCATTATAAATTCAACAGTTGGTAGTAAGTTATTTCTCTCATGTTTTCTGCTGTAGCTTTACTATCTGTTGATGTGCTTATGTATACTCAGGTGCTCAGCTGTCTGAGTTAAGTAGCACCCATGCAGAAGAAAATCTCCATGTTACGTGACCCCAGAGCATAGCTCAGGAGAATGTCTATGCCTTAAAATTGGCAGTAGGTTGTACTTTGGGAACAGACTGGATCACATAAGTGAAATCATTATATCTTCATTAATTTTGCAATAAAATACTTTGCAAATCTCACCAAGGCAAACCATGAAAAGCAGGGAGTAAGCAGCACAAGGCATACAGATGTGCATATACGCCACTTAGCATAATTATACATTAGATCAAATGTTCTCATGTTGCCCATATGGACAGATAACATTTAAGTGTTAGTATTTTGCTTTTGAATTAAGGACTTTCACTTAAATGAAAGAGATATATGATTAGCCTTCTGAAGGTGGTTTAATACAAGAGCACTTTTACCAGTGCTCTTCACATATGCAAGTGAGATGTCCTTGAAAGACAAGAACAGAATTTGGAGATTTGTAGAAAGCCACTGGTTGTGTAGACCATTATTAATGAGGTCCTATGAAGTCAGGCACTTTTTCTGAAAACATTCTGTTATTTGACAATGTATGGACAATACTTAAGTTTTTTTTTTCTTTTTCTTAGTTTGTTGCGTTTTTCTCCAGATTTTGCTTTTAGCTCAACAAAGCTGGGGAATATTTGTCTAACAAAAGGAAGAGGTGAGTAAGCATTTAGAGATATTTTCTACATGCATTTTGCATGGCAAATTCTGCAGTCTTGCAGAACAATTCTGAATATGGCACTTAATTTTCAAGAGAAGTGTACTACCTGCAGTGAAGGGCAGCTACTTCAGTGCAAGAGCAGAGGTATTTCATTCTTAACTAATCTGGTAAAGCTTCGTCTATTTTGTTTTTATTTACATCCTTTCCTTAGGAGCCTGATTTTGCCTGTGCTCTTACAAATTGTGGTATATCTGAATGTAGATAGACACCTGAACAACTATCACTATTTGCCGTTTAAGTAAGTAGATATTTTTATTTTGAAACCACATACTCTAGTTTGAATTAGAGGCTTGTACAGGTTCTTTTCTTATACTGTCAATTCCACTGGAAAAAAAGCAAATAAATGTAGGGACAAAAAATAAATCACAGGTCACATATCAACTTCAGGTCTGTCCGAGGCTGAGATGCTACGGAAATTGAAAAGGCCGTGTTCTAAACCAGTTTTCTTTAAGTGGTTCACATAGGGCTCCTGCTGAACTGGCCAGATGGTGCAGACAATGTCACACATGTTTTTAAATAATTTTTGAATATCGGTTGGTTCTCTCCAAACTAGCCAGCCAAACCACAAGACAACTTCTGAATCCTCAATTGAACAAAACTCCCACAAGCAAATTGCTCAACAAAGCCTGGCATATTTTGCCCCTGTGTTTGAAAACAATAGGAACGGGAAGCATATTTCCTGACTTGCTTCTATCCCAAGCTGTGAGACACCTCACAGAAGGCGATGGGAGAGGAACAGGTCCTGTACAGAAGAAGGGGTATAGCACTGGTATGGTTGTCTTCTAATGGTTTCCCTTGAATATGGGCTGCCAGCTGCAGCACAGCCATGAACCTGGTCTCTTTTTCTCTGCCCTACACACCACCCTACCTTGTTTAATATCATAAATCAAGCTGGTGTGCGTCCCTGTCCCCTGGGTGATAAAGCATGAGAGACTCTCAATGCATGAGTTACAGGGCTAACTATAGGAATACCAGCTGTGTAGGTATCTTTCTCTACGCATTCAGCAGGTCCCATTCACTTCAGCTGGGATGGGATTTCATCCCAGGTACCTGACATGTGTGGCGTGTTTGGGGTTCTTTTGGTAGTGGGGGAGGTGGCTACAGAGGTGGCTCCTGTGAGAAGCTGCTGGAAGCTCCCCCGGCTCCAAGTCGGACCCACCTCTGGCCCAGGCCGATCCCATCAGTGACGGTGGTAGTGCCTCTGGGAGAACATATTTAAGAAGGGGAACCTGCAGTGGATAGGGGGATTGGAATGTGAGAGGAACCCCTCTGCGGGTACCGAGGTCAGTGCAGAAGGAGGGGGAGGAGGGGCGCCTGAGGAGGCTGATGGCCCTGCAGCCCATGGTGAGATGGTAGGCTGTCCCCCTGCAGCCCATGGAGAGAACGGGGGAGCAGAAGCTCCTGAAGATGGCCGTGACTCCATGGGAAAGCCCATGCTGGAGCAGTGTGTGACTGGAAAGCAGCCCGCAGAAAGGACNGGAGCGGCAGAGACAACTTGTGGCGAGCTGACCACAACCCCCGTCCTCTGTTCCCCTGTGCTGCTGGGGGGGAGGAGGGAGAGAGAACTGGGAGTGGAGTTGAGCCGGGAAGGCGGGAGGGATGGGGGGGAGGTGTTCTGATGTTTGGTTTTCCTTCCTAATATCCTTGTTTTGATTTGATTTGTAGTAAATTAAATTGATTTTGTTTCTTCCCCAAGTTGAGCCTGTCTTTTGCCCGTGACCATAAGTGGGGAGTGATCCCTCCCAGTCCTTGTCTCGACCCACAAGCCTGCCTTTATATTTTCTCCTCATCCCAGTGTGGCCAGGGGAGGGGGTGGGGAGTGAGCGGCTTCGTGGTGCTTTGTTACCGGCTAGGCTGAAACCACGACACATGTCTAGTAAAATACACTGAATGTCCTGAGGTACACTGAGTTTTCCTGCTTGGGGTATGTAAGGAGACAGAAAAGCAATCAACCATAATCAACTATCTTAATTTAATTTTGAAGCATAGCTTTCTTCTCAAGAAATATGTGCAACTGCAGAAATGTTGCTGTGTAGTTTGCAGAATTTTACTGTAGGGAATATTTGTCTCTCTTTGTCCACTCTTTCATATTTTAGGTTCTTTCATAATTTTGCTGCCCTGCATGAATGCCGCCTTCTTTTGCCTACAAAGGACATCTGGTACTTGTTACTTGCACAGAGAAGTGCTAGAGTATAGTTTATCTGGAACACAGCGCTAGAAAATACTTTATCAGCAGCTGTTGAATTCAGAAAAAAATATGTCTTTCTCTAGACAGCCTTACTTTTTTATTTTGTTATTTTTTATTGTGCAGAATTTTTAATGAGAATGTAGTGGAACTTTAAAAATAGAAATCTTCAAATCAATCAGCTTATTATGCTGGCAGTCCCCTGGAACATTGTTATATCATTGCAAGAATTTGAAACTCCACAGTAAATCTCCAGTAAAAGCAAAGAACACATTTATCTGGATAATAAGTATTTGAAAAGCATGAGACAGTGGAAAATAAAGTTTATTTATTTTTAAGTGCTACTTTAGATATTTGCTTTGCTGGAGTGGGTTTTTTTTTCGTTGAAAACATTTGAGAAACAACTACATGAAGTTCTGGGCCTAGTTAGATATTTTCTTAATGAGTGGAAGGCTATTACAAAAAAGCTAGATTGCTAGCACCTGGCCTAAGCCAGAAAGGTTATTCTTTTATATAAGATAGACTGTATTGCCTTAAGCCTCTGATTGATCTCCATTTTCTATCTAGTATGTGACTATTAGTTGCCCACTGGTGAATAAGATGTATCACTTCTAAAGTGTTACTTGAATGAAAAAATAAGTGTTATGCTTTCCCAAATTTTCTGGAAAAACACAATTTTATAAGCATCCTGTATAGGTGAAATAACAGCAAAATTATATAAATGTTATTCCCATGTTTCTCTTACGTCAGCTAAGAAGAAAGGGACACTTAGAGGCACTGTTTAGAGCACTAAGTGTGGAATATACTAAATGATATACCCTGTATCATGCAAGCTTTAATATAATTTTGTGTTTCTTGATTGTTTTGAAAAAAGAGATGTTCTTCAGTAAATCAGGAAGTTATTTATGCATACATATATAAATTGATAATATACATATATGCACATATATATATACACAATAGTATGAGGTAGCAAGTGATCATTCAATTTCCAGGCAGGACATTCAGTGAACCCAGAGGGTTAGGAAGAGGGAAACTGTTCCAGAAGTGTAAAACTTTCAATTCATGTCATGATTAACTGAAAGTCAAACCAAAGTAACATCCCCTTTTTTTTTTTTCCCTATCCTTGTTACAAATTATTATTCAAAATTAATACAGAATGCTTAAAAATGTCCCTGTTATAGCATCAGATGCCAGGGAATGCTGTTGTCTTCTGCTTTCACCATTTTATACCTTCTGTTCCTAAATATAAATGGCAAACTGCAACTCACACCTGGGAAAGTGTTAAAACACACTGGAAGTATTGGAGGGATGTTGATAAATGCAAACAGCGTGCCTGAAGGAATACCACCTTCATTTAGATCATCTGTTTTCAAATGTGTGTATCTGTGAAAACAGACATATTAATGTAGCTTTTATCACCAATTCAATACTTGGAGAATAATTTACATGAAATCATAAATATCTGCTGATAGCTTAAGAAGAAAAAAAGCTCCTTAAGATAATTCTGTAATTAAGAGTCCAAAAGACCT
>VYZV01027125.1:12481-28780 GCA_013401275.1 Pandion haliaetus | reverse complement strand
CGAGTGAGGAATCTTCCCCCTGAGGAAAGGAGCGGCAGAGACGATGTGTGGCGAGCTGACTCAACCCCCATGCCCTGTTCCCCTGCGCTGCCGGGGGGAGGAGGTAGAAAGCACCGGAAATGGAGCTGAGCTAGGAAGGCGGGAGGGGTGGGGGGAGGTGTTCTGATCTTTGGTTTCCCTTCCTAATACCCTTGTGTTTTGTTTTTTATTTGATTTGTAGTCAATTAAATTGATTTTGGGTTTTTTTTTCCCAAGTTGAGCCTGTCTTTTGCCCGTGACCATAAGTGGGGAGTGATCCCTCCCAGTCCTTGTCTCGACCCACGAGCCTGCCTTTGTATTTTCTCCTCATCCCAACGTGGCCAGGGGTGGGGGTGGGGGGTGAGCGAGCGGCTTTGTGGTGCTTTGTTACCGACTGAGCTGAAACCACGACAGTCAGCTACTGCATGGAGACTAAAACTTTGCCCATCTCAAAGTCATTGCTTTTTAACACCAGCTTTTACTGTAGCAGATGCTGTGTCGGAAGTTCAAGGCCTATACAGTCAAACTTCTGATGAATAATATACTATCTGATGAATAATATCCTAAATTATTCTATCACTCCTTTTTATCTGCACAGCTATGCACTTACATTGCTTAGCCTACGAGAACTAGTTTAAGACTGTTAAGGAGATTTTTCTTTTGTTTAGTTTTGATTTGAGTCAGCGTATGGAAGTGAAGTAGTTTCCTAATTTTAATCCTGCTTCTTCAGGGTTTAAAACAACTTTTGAAAGTCACTTTATGTTAGAGAAAATGTGATGGTAGTCTTATGCAAGACATACAGAGCAAACACCCTCTTTCAATAGTAAACACTCATTCTGAATACTATCATTATAAGGGCATTCAGGCAATAGGTGGGAGACTGAACATCATAATTTTCATTTCTGTTTGTATGTCAGCCTATCAGGGTCATGTCAGCAGCAGTGCTTGCCTTGATGCATGACATGTTCAGAAGAGGAGTGGCAAATGGAAATACTGCTCTGAGGCAGAAAGCTGACACCTAGGATTGAATTTCTGGCAGATACTAGATATTTTTTATAATTTTCTGCAAGCAAGGAGACTTTTGAACAGAAGGACAAAATCTAAATTTCATTGCACACACCCCTCCAATTTTGTCACCACCCACTTTTTTATAGAAAAGTGTCATTGATCCTCCTAGGGAAAGTGACAACAATTAAAGTTCTTTTTAAACACAGTAACAGTATTACATATGAGACTAATTGTCCATAATTAAAATGAGCTGTTTCTTTTCAAAGTAGTACACTGTTACACTGTACCAGGACTGCCAGATGGTTATTTTTCACTATGACAAGGCTAATTTTGGTTCTGTGCAATGTCGTGCTTGGTGTTAAGATGAAGGCCACAGTTATAGGGATTTTGAAGAATGTAGGAAGGAGAATGATTTAGAGAGCCTTCGGGGTTAAAAAATCATTCCAATATTTTTTAGTTACACTTTTCCCCATTTCAAGTAAAACTGAAGCCTTACTTGTAGTGCAGCTTGATCCTTTGTTGACTTGGGTGGGGACATGGTCAAGTCACGAACTGAGGCCCTGGTCCATGCAGGGATTTAGGACTTTTGACAACCCTTGTTTTTAGGTACTTATCCGTTGTATTCCATGGTGAATGTGCAGATTTGTGTTACACATTCAGGCTACTGGTACAATGCATGTGAAGGGTGAGGTCCCTTGAGAGCCATGGATAGAAAGCAGAGATGCCAGAACTAGGATGTAGGGAAATTTCAGGACAGTCAATGTCTTAATTTCTATCTCGGTCCATCCTTTAGGCTTGGGACTATGGGCAGCAACTACACACTCAGCCCAGGGCATTAGCCTTTTCTTTGGACAGTTGGGCAAGGCAGAGTCTCTTAAGTGGATCGAAGGAATAGAGGGGAGAGAAAAAGTGTGGAATTTCGCTCCCTTTTTTCCAGCGTAGCACCCTGTTACAGTTGAGTGCCAGTTGCCAGAGTTCTCCCCCGCGAAAGGGTTCAGCCTGAAGAATTCAAAGCTATTCTCACATTAGGATACTTTCATTTCTTCTGTCTTTGCTCCAGCATACCTAAAGGGCCTGTGTGACACATTGTTCATCAAGTTATAGGGAGGAAGGAACACATTTTTTTTCTTACCAAACATTAAGTTATGAGACTTCACTCAGTGTGTATATTAGGCAATTACAAATAATGAAAACAGTCACGAACTTCAGAAGTGATGAGTGACACCATCATGCTTACAATGAGAAACCTGTCTTGGAGCTTCTTGACTTTTTGGACAACCGGATTTTCCACTTTAATGTTGCTGTAATGTTGCTTTCAAGTATAACTTTTGTACCTATTTTATTTTACCTTGCCTTCCTTGGAGTGGACTAAAAAAAAAATCCTAGGTGAAGTTCAACCTCCCAAAGTATTTTTGCATCTTCTGATGAAATACCAATTCATAACCATAACAGAATTTCTCAGGAGATGTCTTTTGCCCTTCCACAGATAAGAATATATTTCACAGGACTTTTCTAGGTCACATAGCATCTGACCAAAAACCGAAACTGTTGTAACAGAACTGTTGAACTGTTCCTGTCTACCGCATTACTAGTAAACTGTTATTTTGAAAATGCATTTTGTTATAAGCCTCCACATAAAACTTTGACAAGGAAACCTGTCTAACGTCCACATTTTCTGGGTACAAAATGGTGTCTCAAGTCTTCCAGTATTTCAGTAATAATGATAAATGCAGAGAACCAATTACAAAGATAATGACAAAAATACTCTCCTTCAAAAAATATCCTTTAACTTTCTTAATGTGATTCTTTATTTTTGTTATGACTGTAGTATCAATCAAGTGGCAGGTCTGCTTATTAAAACAAGGAAGTACATACTGAAATCAAACCTGGTGTAAGCGGTATAATGTCACTCATTTCTATGGGTTATATTATGGCTGCATTTGCCCTGAATATATAAACTTCATGTGAATCATTAGCTCTTAAGGCACTGAAGGACTGTGATAGTTTTAAAATCAACTCTGTCCTACATACTGCGTATGAGTAATAGCATTTCAATTAGTAGAAAATAGTTCCTCCCTTTTCCTCTTTAAAACATATTGCCAGCATTATAAAACATAGTTCTGTGAGCTTTTACCCACTCTGACTATTTTACAGTCTTTTCTCAGAACAAGAAACTGAAATGCCATCTGTTTTTAGCTAGCCTTGGCTAAATTTCAATGATTTAGAGGTTTTGTGACATCTCTTTATAAATTATATACTGATAAAATACTTTCACAGAAGTAATCACATAGGACTTCTGATCCCATGACTGTCTTTGTCCACACTTGAACCAGCGATCTTTAAACTGGTGGTGCATGTGTCCTATTGCCACACCCCTGAACCATGCAGTTGCTTAAAATTGATATATCTTATTTGTCACTTGTACATACATTTCAGTATTTAATATTGTTTAGCTCTTGGCAATGGCATAACACTATGGTAGATTATAATTAAATATACTGAGTCAGTTTTATTACCCTTCCTTGTGTTGAATGAAGCTATTATTTTTAAATAGCTGCTCTAGTTTTAGTGGGATTATCTGTAAAGTAGAGAAACAATGAAAAGAGGGGGCAGAAAAAAAGATAAACATTTACTTTGAAGTAGACCCTAGTACTAGGTTCATCTACTCTAGGATTTTTGTGTATTATGTTCTGTAAAAAGAAAGGAAAGAGCTTATAATTTAAGAATATAGCATTCCCCACCCACCCCAAATTTGTATTAATTCCCTCCTAGGGGAACTTGCTGGTTATCTGAAGTACTTTGTCATATGTGTTATCATTTTATACTCTGGGATCTTAGTTAAACTCCACAGGTAAAGGCTGCTGTTTGTGTATGGGAGCTGCTCCATGTAGCTAAGTAGAAAACTTATGGGAACACCAATATTGATCTGAGAGGTAAAAATTATAGGCAGCAATATGAATACAGCTGCGAAGCGAATCTGACTGCTAACCTGGCAAAACAGCAATAATCATCCTCCTCCTCTTACAACCAAAAACTATCTTTGTAAGTATCTACTTTCCTAAATTCCAACAAGTGTTTATGCCATTTACATATTTTTATGTGTAAAATGGCACTGATTCCATGAAGGGCAAAGATGTTTCTAGTAAAAAAGTTCTTGAAGACTTTTTCTTTATTTCTAGGAAAGATGAACTGCAAAATTCTAGATTTGTGAAGCAAAGTCAAAGAGCAGCTCTGAAAGAACTGTTCAGGGGGACAAACAAGAAAAATATGTAAGTATAGGAGAGTGGATCAATAGTAAAATATAATCTGAAGACACAGTTTCATTTAACACCATCAAATTAATTTGTGTTCAAGTTAGAGGTAACAATAGCCTTGGTGATAGAATTTCAAGCACAACCAGCATAAAATAAGCTACAAGATTTTTTTTCTTGTAAAAAGCATTAACTACAGTTTTTCAAACCTGAGTGTGCACATGAGGATGTGGTCAGATTCCCTCTAAACCTCTTACGAGTAAGCTCAGAAGTATACCTTCTCCTGAGGTGCAGAACTGCCAACATGGCCTTAGGGAAACAAGATATACGGAAGTTGTAATGGTTAAGAGGGAAAGATGCTGGCCCTTTACCTAAGCTCTGGCCAAGCTGAATTTTGCAGAAATTTGTGAAAAGGAGGGCAAGTAAATTTAGCTGTGTAGTGCCTGGGTGGGCAAAGGTCCTGACCCTATGGACTGCATGCAAATATCTGCCTGTGCCTGAGAGCCAGAGCCAGAGCACATATTTTGCTGACCCAGGGAGAGATGAGCTGCGGGAGCTGCCTACGGACAAGAGATGTATCTGACTTTCTGAGGGGTGAGGAACGGCATAGTGTGGAGTCCTCTCAATAATATCAGGGATGTCACTGACAGTGGGTCAGTCTTAAGACAGTCATTAGTCTTAAGCCACAATGAAGATTTGCTCCTGGAAATTTCCATTTATAAGGCAACCTCCTCAGCCTGTAAATTCAGTATACATGCTGCTTTATGCCACAGGGGTGCCAGAATTGGTGTGATTCTTTCTCCATTGCTGGTTTGCAAGTACAGGCCTGAGAGCAAGAATTCATTGTTTCCAGAGAAATTCAAGATAATTCCATGAAATAATAAAGATTTTTATTCTGAGGCAGTTAAACTGCCAATGAGCTCCTAGCTAAAATCCAGACAGAAATGCAGTCGGCATCAACCCTGTAGCAGAAGATTAACTTTAAAGGCAAAGTATTGTTCTGAATTTGGTGCTTTTACTGGCCAATCCTATTAAAAAGCATTATATTACAAAATCTGTATTTGCTTAGACCAGTGCCTGTTATCATGTAGGATGTGCCTTTTTTTTTCTTAAATAAAATTTAGAGGCAAACCTTTTTAAATAGAGTTAGCATCTGTCGTTGTATAGAGTCCATGAGCAGTATACATTTCTAATTGTGACTTACTTTACAAGTTACTTAAAGTTAATGCTAAATTTCAGGGTTATTTGAAAGGGAGATGCTACTTCTCTGGTTATCACCGTAAAGTCTAGGGCATACATAACCATGTTAGGATATAGAGAAGGAATTTTAGTAATTTTTTTAAATAATACTATTAGTCATGCTTTCTGGCACCACTCTTGTTTTATATGTAAGTTTTTGCTTAATTCATTTAATACTATGACAGTTTCTTCCCACCTCCTATCCCCTTAGGTCATAAGGTGCTGAAAGGAGCATCAGGTCCTTTTTCAAAGAAATGAGATAAGAGGCACCTCCTGGACTATGCAGACATCTGAAAAACATTTTAGTATTCCAAATGTCTGAACTGAACAAGTTCTTTTAAATGCTTCGTTACAGTTATTCTGGCAATCATTCACAAGAATGCCATATGTTGCCAATAAATAAGCCTTCACTAGATAGCCATTGTCCCCTACAACAGACATAAACACTTGTTAATTAAAGCTAATTAAGCCAATAGCATACATATTGGAAACACATGCTGACCAATTTGCTAACCAAAGTTGCCCTGGCCAAGTCTTCAGCTTTTGGCAGATTGCTGACATCTCAAAGCCATGTGCGTTGAGAATAAAGTCAGGCTATTTGGGAAGACGGACATGAAAAAGGTTTCTGTACACAGACACAACCCTCATGTCTGTACGGTTGTAAGGCTAATTTTCTCTGTGGCCTGAGAGCCAGCATCACTTCCAATTCAGAGAATTCAGTCATGTAAAGTGTCTCAGAGAAAAGAGAAATCATATACAACTTTGCCACTTTGTCGATGGCTGTGGGCAGGAAATGCTGCTGGGTGTATGGCCAGAAGAAGTATTAGTGCCATTGCAAACTCACAGACAGCCACATGCACCTCCAGTGCAGATGCCAAAGGCTGATTCCCCAAAAGTACCTACCCACCAAATAGTGCGACCCATTCATTGGACACTGAGAGGTTTTATAAAACCAAGAGCTCTTGATTCACAGATGTCTGTGTGCTTTCAAGATCAGTAGCAGGTCATTTTCATATTTTTTTTTGTAATTATATTAATACTGCACAAACTCCAACCCTCTTTTATACATTAGCAGGCTACTGTGGTGTGAGCAACAGTAGGGGAACAATACATAAAGTTATGTCACAGCTATCATTCTGCCTTAGAGTTAGCAGCCTATTGACACAAATATTACTACACTTTATACTTTCCTTTTTCTGTATTATTTTTTATTTTTTATTCTGCCTTCTTCCCCACCCACACCCCCTGCCAATTCACCACTTCAGCAGTCTGTTTAATGTCTTATTAGTCCAGATATTTCAGCTAGTACTTTTAGGGAAAGTCTGCCCGAGCTTTATCACCTGGGGCCATTGATGTGGAGAAGGACATAGGCAGTTATCCACACACAGCCTGCAGGCAATGGCAAAAAGGCTGCCTGAAGTGTTGGTGCACATTTACTGTTTTGAGTGTCAGTGGCATTTTTAGCTTAGTGGTAAAGCTGCCTGATGGTTGCCGTGCAACAGTGTTTCTTACAAAGCATACAGTATAAGAGTACAGTGGGCTTACATTTTCATGAGATTATGTTCTTATTTTAAAATAATTCTTATTTTGACTAGCAAATTTACTAGTCCCATGTCACACCTGCTGCCTTTTAGAAGCTGTAAGCAGCAATATACCACAAGAAAGCTGAGGACATAACTTTCAACGCAAAAGATATATACTGAAATAGAGACATTTTCAGGAACGTTGACAGGAAAAACTTGATTGTGTTTTGCCTCTAACTACCAAGCAGTGCAGTTTCTTATCCAGAGATAATTTTTTTTATGGCACAAATTGTTAATAAGACTGAAGAAGAGCAATATGATTATGCATATTCTGATATTCATAGTTGCCTTAATCTTGCTGTGCAAATTCATTCACTTTTCCAATGTCTAGTACGACATTTTAAGCCTAATGCAATAAAAGGAAAGCACCTTTATTTTTCATTTAATTCAAAGCAAAATTTAATTCAGATGTCTCATATGCAACCAAATATTTGTATGAAATATCCTGGGTTTATGAATATTATATTAGGAACATTTATTAGTTGGCAATTTCAATTAGCCTATATTTACATATGCAATATTAAGCCACAAAAATGCATGTTTCCAATTACTATAAAAGAACTGAAATTATTTACAATGTTTAAAGTAACAGCAGGGAAGTTATTGCATTGGAATAATGGGACAAGAACTGGGTTTTAAAACACTGCAATATCTATGGATTCCTTAGAGGGCTGATTTATACATAATTGCCTTCATTCAGGAATCAAAGGAAATATCGCAGTCATTTAAGCTTTAGAATATGGTGCCAAGAGATGGTGAAGTTATGACCAGATGATGAATTAGATCACAATACCACCTCATACAGAGTGATGGAAGTTTGCAGGAAAATGTGCAAGCAATTCTTCCTACTGGAAGTCATTTGAATTATTTCTCCTCCACATACAAAAAGGATATAACACCAAGTCCAAGTGCTTCATTTCTGCTTGTTTTCTAGTTGTCTAGGCCTACATGAGAGCCACTAAATGCATGTGTATACTTCAGGAAAAATTAATTTATTACCAATATTGCTTTACCTCTCCTGATTTCTGAGAAGCAGCAAATAAAATGAAATAACTTTTCCAGACAATTCTTTTTTCCTTCGGTAGAATATGAGTAGAGGCAAGGACAAGCTTAAGATGCCAGAATATACATTCAGGTTTATTGGGAAAACATTAATTCTTGTTGCTTTCTGATTTTTTTTTTTCCTCAGAATGGTACCTGCAGAATAAATCCTTAACCTCAGCTATGATATTTTCTGTGGATTAAAGCAAACCAGGACTTGACATGGACAATCTAAAATAGACTCTTGTTTGTAGAATTAGTACCTAGTTACAGAAGTTTGTAGTTTGTAATGTTCTGGAATCAGAGGCATTACAGCCACTTATGTCCATCAGTTTTTCTAATGAATCTTCCTTGAAGAGCTATCTGATTTACTTTATTACTTAACTGTGCATGATATGCTTACAGAGATTATTTTAAAATTAAATTTCTTTTTTTAAAGTATTTTTAAAATATACTCATTAGTTTGCATGAAGGTTCTGTGTGTCTTGTGCAAACTATGTGTATGACTAAGTTAATGAATCCCAAAAACTGGGCTTGCAGGAGAACAGTTTTGTTTGTGAGGTTTGAATATACAATAAGATGTGCTTACAACTGTATGAATTTTACTAAACTCTGAAGAACTGTTATAATCTATGCTCACAGAAAATAATTCACTGCAAGCAGGTGCAGGTGAAATGCAGCAGCCTTCATCATGCCATTGATGAAATGTCCATTGCAAGCCTTTGATGGACAAAATTTGATTTATATTAAAATAGAGGATTTTTTCTCCTCACTGTATCATTTTAATTTGTAATCTGAAGATTTTTCATAGAAATTTGACCACAGATTTCCTTAGAAAATATTCTGAATTTCAGGTCAAAATGACCATTTGATGAGAAAACATCATAAACATAACACACATAAACAGGTGGATGGATAACCAGAGAAACAGAATCTAATTTGAAATTTTTAAAAGATCAGATAAATACACTCAGTCTTTTATTATTTCTTTCCCAAACTGAAAATGTAATCACCCACAAAGTCCGTGATTTCTAAATAGTTAAGTCAGTATAGCATGGGGGGTGGGCGGGGAGGCTGGGAATGAAATGTCAAATAAAATTCATTTTGTTTAACAA
The DNA here is from genome assembly GCA_013401275.1 of Pandion haliaetus. Lineage (NCBI taxonomy): Eukaryota > Metazoa > Chordata > Aves > Accipitriformes > Pandionidae > Pandion > Pandion haliaetus. Next base: position 19,525 of record VYZV01027125.1, on the reverse strand, counting down.
AGCTATTTTATCATCACTTTGTTATTGGACCTGTGATGATGCATAAAACTATGCAAAGATGATCAAGAACCTGATTTGACACAACAACCTTGATAACTGTGGCTAAACCAGCAAATAGCTTTCTGAAGAGGATTATGTTAAGCATAGGCTCTCTGTTACCAGTGACTTTCAACAAATCTGTTAACCATTTTAACACCTTGCTTAGGTAAGCAGGTCAGCTATCTGACTGCCAGGAATAGGAATTTTACAAGGAGGTGAATAATGAGATCTGTTTCCTCTCCAAATGAGGACAATGTTACTCTCTTAGTGTGTTTCTGAAGCAGACCAAGGAATGACAGATACAGCACTTAATGTAATACATTCTTTTATTCATTACAGTTTAGGTAAGTGGCAGAAATCCTTCAGCCAGACTGATAAAGGCTTATGTATTGCAAAGCAATATTATGAATAAGTTTTTTCTAGGATTGAAGCTGTAGAGAAACTGGAATGCACTGAAGAAAACCAGAGTCCTTTTGAGTGAAGTGTATCGTATGACACATAGTAATGATTGCTGATAAAAGCAATGCAACTGGATATAGTTATTATAGAGAGAAATTATTTGAATACATTACATATTCTGCTATTTAACTGTTTCATTGTTTGTACTGGGCCTGGCTGGGATGGAGTTAACTTCCTTGTTAGCAGACAGTATGGTGCTGTATTTTGGATTTGTGACTAAAACAATGTTGGTAACACACCAACATTTTACCTATTACTAAACAGTCCTTGCGCAGTGTCAAGGCTTTCTCTTTTTCCCACTCTGTCTAACCCTACAGTGAGTAGGCTCAGGTAAGGCAAGAAACTGGAAAAGGATGCAGCCAGGACAGCTGACACAAATTGGCCAAAGGGATATTCCATAACATGTAATGTCATGCTCAGCAATAAAGCTGGTGTAGCAGGAGAAAGTGGTGTTTCGGGTTTTTATGTTTTGCAGGGGGCTGTTCCTCAGAGACTGGCTGAGCATCAGTCTGCTTATGGGAGGTGGGGATTGATTACCTTTGCATTCACTTGTTTTTTATCTTTCCTTCATTTACTAAACTGTCTTTTTCTCAACCCATGAGTTTTCTTGCTTTTGCTCTTCTTGTTGTCTCCCTGGTCCTGCTGGGCCAGGGGGAGTGAGCGAGCAGCTGTGTGGGTGCTTGGCTGCTGGCCAGGCTCAACTCACCACAGAGTTATACCTATAAAATAGTTTTCTTGCGCTCTCAGGAGCATGTGTTTTTATTGGAGAAGTAGCAATTGCTTGTCTTTTGAAAACATACAATGTACTTGTGCTATAGGTCATGGCACGTGAAGATTGACTGACTCCTTTCCTAAGTTTGAGCCTATATGGCTTCTGCCCAGATCTTACACATACATATATGCATATTCACAAACTATTCATTCATACTGCTCATAATTCCTACATCCCTGCCTCCAAGTTTCTTTAGAAATGGAGGAGATTCTGGGCCCACTACAGTAACCCTTAATCCCATGCGTACCTTGGCTGACGCAAATTTACCCACTAAAAATCTACTAATCGGGATAAAGAATTGCCTGGCCTTTCTTTTTTTCTATCTTGAATTTGGACTTTTTTTTTTTATGAATAGATTGACACCAAAAGACTTCCCCATATCTAAGCAAGCTCATATGTATTTTCCCTGACATCAGGAAGTGTTCTAACCATGAAGAACATTCATTTGATTTAGAGATTTTATTGAGCATAACTAGTCTTGATATGTTTTGTTTGGCACAACATTCTTGGTGTAGTGGCTTCGTGGTTGAATTCTGCAGACTTTGTGCAACAAGATCCCCATTTAATGGTTTAGTCTGGCCATATTTCAAAACCAGATAAAACATGATGCACTTTTATTTTATAGGCTTCTTTTTGAATTTGTGGCTTTCATTTGGGAATTTTTTTTTTAATAATACAGTATGCCCTTTTACATATGAATGGCAGCAGCCTGCTAGAAAAGAATGCTTTTTGCAATATTTGTTGTCAAGAATGTGTTTACTTGGTGCTGTAATAATTTTTAAACCTTGAATATCACTGTACTGATTCAGACAGCAATCTAACTGAGGAAGCTGGAGGGTAGCAACAACTTTTGCTAAGTACTTGAACTCAGAATTTAAGAATCTGTAAACACAGTGGGATGATTTGCAGATTTTCTTTTACATTGAGAGATGCAAGCAGGCACCAAGGGTGAGATGCAGTTCACATCGATGGTTTACAGTCTGAGCATCTATGTCTTAGGTAGGAATCTCTTAAGGTCAATGGAGCAAAATGGGCACATCTAGAACACGATTTTTCTAAGTTATTGTAAAAAAAATTGCCTTAGGGTGAGAGGAATGACAACCTAGAATTGCCTTTTTGTGCTGACTACAGGGAAAGCCCAGAAAACTAGCTTACATGTAGATATGTCGATTTGGATAGAGTAATCCCATCACTAGTTTCATGTTCAAAGACTGAAGGATCCCTATAGATTTACTTTATTTCTATCGTATTTTTAGGCATCTAGACACCTTTAGAAAATCTGGCCTACAGCTCCCAACGTACTTGCTTAGGTAACTGCACAGGCATTAGACTAGCACACAAGCACCATGATTCCTGTCCTAGCAAAGACTAAAGAACTTGGGTCTTACTGATCAGGTAAGTGCCTCAATTCAGAACATTGGAGTTCATTGACCTCAATAACAGAAATATAGTTAATAAAGAAGAAAATATAACCTAACCTAGTGTAGTACTCTGGGTGTTCAAGGTTGACCTGGAGAAAAATACTTCAAAAGCAGTGGCATAGTTCACAGTTTTCTCAATTACTCAGCTTTAAGTCCTCAGTATAATTCACTACCATTTTGGATATAAACAGATGTGCTTGCTTTGAATTTAGGTTTTAGTTACTCATTGCATAATTACTGTGTGTGCTCTTTGAACTGCTTATTCAGTAACCTTGAAAGGAGGAAGTTTCTTACAATGATGGTGCTGTATTTTTAAAGCTAAAACAATTGACAAAGCCGCATGTTCTGTTTTGGAAAGAGAGACTATTTTCCAAAGCTTTCAGGATACCTTACATTAAGAAAATGTATTTTTACTACTACAGAACATGAAATCATTGTTGGATTTTATACCATATTACTTTCATATGGAGGCTTATAGGAAAGAGGAAGAATCAGATGCTCTGCCTTATAATTTATACATCAAAGTGTTGATAAGTATGCAGTTCAGACACAATAGTCAGTATAGTTCGTAGGAAGTCTCCAAATTTCAGTGATTGGAATGTGAATAACTATAGAGAAAAAACAAAAAAAAAAGTACTGGTTTTATACTTTTCAGGCAAACGGTGGTATCTAGCAATCCTTAAATAGTAAGGCATGCAAGGAGAACCTGTGCCATATTCAAAGATGTGTTTGTTGTGCCAGCAAAGCACAATGTGGTACCTTGCAACATACTTGCATAGCCACAGGCTGCGCTGCAAGGAAGTGGCTGCACTGCTTCAATTCAATTTCAGCTATATTATCTCTGCTTGTCACTGCTTCATACTTTGCAGGGCCATCCAATCAATGCATCACTGAGAAAGCACGTTCATTACCTTCTTCACTGTTAGACTTCCATGGAATATGATTTGCCCTACACATTGCAACATACTGGTGTGCAGCCATAGGCGAAGGGCAGAAACGTAGCTTCTGAATAAGGTCAGTATAGCTGGATAAATGACTTAACACTTCTGCACTTAGTTCTTCTACCTTTCTCATCCTTAGATATCTGAATTGCCTTCAGGTGGTCATTAAACAACCATGATTAATATCCACCATATGTGGTTTGCTTTTACCCTTCATCTTATATACAAAATGCAGTCTTTAGTTTTGTTAGGGTTCTATTTATTTTTACTATACCCATATAAACATGTGCTGTGTTAGTACAATCAAAGCACTTGGTCCTGGAAGTAGAAGTAGAAAATAGTAAAAATTGTGAAGACCTTTGGTTTCCTTTCATCTTCTTACACTACTTCATGCAAAAAGTATTTCTATAATGACTAATAGGCTTTAAAGTTGCATTGTTCCAGAGGTACTGGCTGTCAGTCATGGTCTTTATCCTGGCATATATCTTTTAGAGACAGTAAGCAATGAGCATGATGAATATAAAGGTCTAAACATTTAGCCTGTCTCCACATTCTCTGATAAACCAGCTTTATGAGTACAGTGTGTCTGTTATTTTTATGTCAGCATGTGCAGCTAAGGACACTGGTGCAGCTTCCTTTATAGGACAGATTTCCCAAGAGACTGATGTCTGTAGCCTTGCTGTAGTTTCAAAGTGTAAGGCTCCAAGTAATATTTGGCCCTCACACTAAGGCAAAATTCTGAATCTTCCTTCATCACGTTTGTAATAAGCCAAGGGGGAAACTAGCTATAGGCAAGCATTCATTCCCACTATTGTCCTGCATAGGAATACCAAATAAGATATGAGTGCTAAGATTCTGAAAGATGTCAAAATAACAAAACCATGCAGTCACGCTGGATCCAACAGCTACAACCATAGTGTCAAAAATCAGTGTTTCTATTCTGCTGGAAAATTTGGAAAAACAGAAACAAACCCCAGAACAACAACCATCCAGAGTTCAATTTTTGGAATGTAAAATAGATGTTTAAAAAACAAAAACAGGGATGGGAAAATCACCCATAAAAATTATACTAGTTCTGAATTAATCAAAATATTCTGTGTGGAAAACATGAAAGCAGAAGAGGTTTGGTGTTCAGCTCTGCAAGGAAGCATGGAAATCAAGCCCTCATTCTTGAGGTCTCCAAGATTCCTCCTGAGCTTCTGGGTTTCTCAGGCTTCCAGACTCCGGTTTCACAATACTATGAGGTTCACAAATCAAACTGTCTAGAGCCACAGTCCAGCACCTTAGGGGCAAATTGTGCAGCAGGTATGCTACAGACACTTGTTAGGTTTTAGGCTTTGAAGAACCACAACAGGTGAGATGGCAGGAAAAGAAATACCTTTACAAAGGACTGCTAACTGTATTTCATTAAAACTTCATAAAAATGAACATTTGTGCCTCCTGTGACACAAAAACCTTTAATCAAATAAGTACTCTGAAAAAACTGTTTTGTTGGAAAATTCTTGGCTGGTGTCATGAAAGCCCCAAACTGTCAGTCATACAACAATATTTTCCAGAATTATCTTCCAAGTTTAGTGGCTTTTCTGTGGTTATTTGGATGAGGAGGGATAGTGAAAAAAATTTTTCATATGTCCACTTACACAAGTCAGTCCTGTTAATTTGGTGACATTTGAAAAATGCAGTCCTAAAAAGGGAACAACATTTCTGGAAAATGTTTAGGTGTAAATGCTATAAATCAACATTAAATCCCAGTGGACTCCAAGCACAACAGCAACAAAATTAATCCCTGCATTGGAGCATCTGCATAGTATATCAATTCTATAAATATTGCTTCATTGCTAGGAAAATATCTCCATCTAAATTAATTTAAGAATGTATGTTGTGTTTCGCATCTTCCTTGGAATGGTTTCTAGTAAACATCCACAATGAGCACACGGTATGTTTGAGTTTATGTGGTTGGCTTTCCATATGATGTGTATGATCAACACATCATAACTCTCAGCAAATTTTTCCGTGGCTTTGCCATCATCACTGGTTGATATCAAAGTAAGGTAAATACAACATAAAGAAGACTCTGGTGGCTGGTGATTGCCACTGAGCAAGAAAGAGCAGTTAAAAGTCCCATACATGGTGGCCCCGTGGCATGAATCAGACAAAAATCGTTGTTCATATTTGGAAAGCAAACCTATGTATGGAAGAAGACTCCATTTATAGGACATCTGGCCATTTCTTGCCATCATTTTAAAGATTCAGATGACTTCAACAATACATACATAGACTTCAAGCTAACCTTCAAGACTTTCTTAATGCCTCTTGATTGAACTATAGATCAAAGGAATTTGCTATTGACCTTAAATCCTTTATGGAGATACTTTCAGTAGTCTTTATAAGGGAGTAGTAAGAGAATCATTGAATTGTATTTGAATTTCATAACTGTGTTTGAATTTAAAAATTGAATTTCAAAGACGTATTTGAAAATGAACTGCAGCTTCAATAATTTTAGAAGTTCCCATTGATCTAAGATCTGAGCAAGATGAAATACCTTTACAGTACCTTGGCTAGACATCCATTTTCAGTTACAAGCCACACCATAGAGCAAACTCTGAGTGTAAGGAATCCAGCAAGGAACTTTCTGATAGTAGATAACTGCTGTCTAAAGCGAGTGCTAAATTAATAGCTAGATTTAGAATTGGTATTATTTAGAATGTGTATTACAAAGCCAGGCTTCATAACTTGATAAATATGTTGGCAGCAAAACCACTGATCAAACATCTTTCACATCTCCTTAAAACTCCAACAAAACTCTGTTAAAATCAAGTTCACAAATCTTGCAGATGAACCTATGTTGATACGTACATTTTCACTGTTAATACTATTTGTTGACTCTCTAGGAGTCTTCACAACTGTGTAAAAGGACTTAGTGAATTTAATTTTGAGATATTGGATACATTTTAAACTTGTTCAGTTGAATCCCAGAGGCATTGGCCACATGAGCTGTCTATACAACAAAACTGCCAGGTTTTGTACTGCCTTCCTCATGGGTCTAAAAAGGCTGGCTCCAATCTCTAACATTTAGTGAACCTTTTCTCAAGGGTGATGTTTTCTGTTGAATCACCCCTTTTCTTTCCTTACCTCCTACATGGACTCAAATGTCTGTTTGGTTGTTTGGAGATGATAGTCAGACAGAGCCTAAATGTCAATGGCTTTGATTCTTCTTCTGATGCTTGGAAAGTGGAAATAAAACTCAATTTCTCTGAAGGGCTGTGACATGCAAAGGTCTAAGGATTAAACAAATCTCACACTGGATCCATTCTGAAGATGCTACTGCTCTCGAATTCCAAAGAAGTAACCTTGATTCTCCTGTCAGCATCAAGGCATCCCTTCTGCTCATCAATTCACTGTTAGTAGGTAC
>VYZV01027125.1:1078-11607 GCA_013401275.1 Pandion haliaetus | reverse complement strand
CCCCCACCTACCAACATCCCATCAAGATCTGAATGTATTAAATTAATAACACTGGCAGCTGTTATGGAATGTGCATTGTTATAATACATGTAATTACAGTACCACTGCTGCTGTTAATGCTTGTACAGTGAATAGACTCATGTATAAGTACTTACAGAACCTTGCTAATTCTGTACTAAAAGATAGAAGCTGTCGGTAAATGATTAGAAAGTTAACCCACAGAAGAAGAAAAAAAGGAAAATATAAAGAACAAAGAATCAGTTGTGGGTTCTGAAGCCATAGTATAACTTCTTTCCATTTCTAGAGGAGCAGAATTTGGCCCAAAATAATTTGGAGAGAGGGACACACTTCCTTCAATGATTATTAGCCCTAATAACATCATTAAAAAATTACATCTGCTTTTACAGGTTATAATTTATATTCAGAGTTAGGTAAGCATACATATCTATAAATCTCTTCCATAAAATGTAATTTTCCATCTAGATAGACTGATGACTTCAGGTCCTGCACACCTTTACCAATTGTTAATTACTATGGGATGGTTTAACACTATTTTCCAAATCAGCATGCATGCATAAAATGACTGCAATCTAATTTGACATATTATTAGTGATGATTATTGTCATAGATAAATTAGATTGAACAGAAAATAACCTTCATCCTTAGCATGTTTTAGCTCTCAGAATTAATGTGATTTGGTGAACACATATAAATAAAAGTCTGATGAGTCCCTGCTGACTGCAGGGCCTACTGGTGCTGAAGTGTATCAATTTCATGCAGATGATGAATTCCTTAAGCATTCAATGATAATCATGCTTGATTTGACAAGACTTTCTCATGCTATTTTAGGGCCTTAATTTTCTGTGAAGTTCTGTCAAGTGTTCATCAAGCACCCACTTATCTCCCTATCTTAACCTGGCAGCCAATCCAAAGGTTGCCTACCAGTGCTGCTACCGGTCCCAGCCCATTAGTATTCTTGCCATGTGACTGTCCACGGAGAGAAGCCAATCAATGGCTGATTAACATTCAGGTCACATGATGCCCAAGGAGAGTAAATGAGTTACACAGTAAGACATCAAACAAATTTTCATCTTGAAAAAGTGATTGCTTTTTCTGCTGCTGTGATGTTTGTCAAATTCGCTCTAGCCTTGTCCAATTAAGCTCCATGAGCTGAATGACTAATGAAGAGACGGGAGCGCTGTGCCAGCATGACAGCTATGAGAAGTACCACTGAAAAAGAAGTGCTAAAAAATAATAAAAAAAAAATTAAAAAACCCCCACAATGATTGAAAAATCACATCTGGATAACTGGCATAATTGCTTTCAAATTTCAGATGCTGTTTAGAAGTCTCTAGTGAAAAATACAAACTGCAACTTGCTGTATAAGACATTTGCTTTCTGTCTAACTTACCATTGGAAAATGAGTTTGCATTTACTCATATTAAAATTATTTTTGAGAATTTAAACAAATATACATTAACTGGATTATTACCAGCAAATGTGCTAATGAACTTGTGCAGGCTGCTAGAGACACACTGGTGACAGAAGATCCAATCTTAAAGCATCAGCCAGCATGGATAGAACAGCTCTTCACTTTATGAAACTGAGTGGAAAAAAAGGTAAAGGGAAGATATTTAGCAGATGAAGTGGGGGAGGGAAGCAAGTTTATGCAGTGGACTTTAGAAGGAAGTAGCTTTACAGGACATTGATTTAAATATTGGGTGAGATTCTTAAATAACAATTTGGCACAACTCCATTTGCATCATTTGAGGACCTGATCCAGTATGAAATGATTATTTTATTTTACTTTATTTTATGTCACTCCTACATACATGTTGCTAAATTAAAATTGCTCAAGGAAACAAAAATGAATGTTTGAATAAAATTATAATCCTGTTTAGCAGAAAGCTTTTAAAGTGGATATCCAAAACTACATTCTGGGACATCATTGAAAGTCTATTTAGTCAGAAAGTCAACTGCATTTTAGTACTGATACTGTACTAAATTCTGGTGACACATTTAGAGTAGAGACCCTATGACTAATAAAGCTTTCATCCAGTCACTGAAAGGAGTTACAGTCACCTAATGGATTACTGAAGATATGAAAGAGTGTCAGATCCTACTTATTAAGTTCTAGCATGAAATTAGTTAAATTCCCAAGGCATTCTGAAGCAATATTTTCGAGTTGGCTTAATAAGGGTGTTAGAACATGCCAATTAACTGGCAGCCTGAAATAAACAGTAGTTGGAGGCATAAGACAGTGTTTATATCTGCAAAGTTAATAACATTTTAAATGGGACTTCTTGGTATGATGGCTCAAGGTGCTGTAAGGAGGCATGATGTGGAACATACTGTATTCAAAAGACCGTAAGTCAATTCTCGGCGCTGCTAGTCAAGGATGGAGACTGCAAATAGAGAAGCAATGATTTTCCGAGAGTCAGTGAGAAGGGAGACAGGAAGGTAGGGGGCTAACGGTTCAGTAAAAGAAGAAGGGGACGTCAAATGGATACTGTTGAAGCAAGCTGTGGTGAGTGATTTGGCCAAGTGCCTGCCTTTAAGGCATCACCACAAAGACACATGATGGCGGAGACTGTGCAAAGGGGGCAGGGTACAAAAGGGAAGAATATATTTAGATAGCAATATGGCATACTGCTTGCGTAAAGCATTGTTGATAGTAAAGTAGTGCAGTAAACTTCAGAGCTCAACACTGCCTCGACATGAAATATTAGTTGTTAGATTACTGCTTTACTTGTTACTGCTGCAGCCACACCACAGAGAATTCACAGGCTTTAAACCATTAGCTGCTCAAATGTTAACAAAACAAAAAATGGTGAATATTATTATAAGCGACACCACTTGCTGACACCTTTAAATCAACAGTGGAGAAGGTGTCTAACTTTCTGTCAGTCACATTAGGTGGTTATGAATAAAAGAGTATTCTACTTTCTGCATAACTTTGCATAATTAATAGTCTTTCATGCAAACTATTGTTTGCCTTAATTGTTGTTTCAACAGCTGTTTTCATTAAATTGTAAAGCTCTTTGTGTCTAATCCTTTGAGCTGCACTATTGATAACAAGAACGCGCTGGAGCTAGCTTTAGAGGAAGAGAGTCCCTGCCAAGCTGGAAAGCAGTCATGAAGTTACTTGAGAAATAAGGCCCTACAGTGGGACTGGTTGTGTAGCTAATCCATTAGTCTTTTCAAAAGGACCTTGCTCTGCACCCTTATGGCTAAATTGACCCAACAACCTATCAATGCCTTTATTTGCTGAGTGGCTGTCCATGAAAGGTCTCCGTGCTGGATCCAAGCTGTAATCAAAGTCTCCATCAGTACCAGGGCCCTGATGACACAAATGGCCAAACTTTCGACAAGGCTGGCTGGCTTCCAGCCACACCATTTTGAAGATACAAAGAGGCTGTGTTGTGCTGTGGAATTCATTTTCTTGTTTACTTCCTACAGAAACAAGAGCATAATCAGCACTCAGTGCATCGGATCAGACCGCTGAGTTGTTGACAGAAGCTTGGAGAGGCTTGCCAGCTTTCCACATGAAACACTGGCTTTCTTCTAATACACCCCCCACCGTCTGTGGCCCTGCCAATTGTAGCACATCAGAGCGGCCATTGAGATAATGACCGTGAAGTCTCATGATACACTTTGATGAAGTGTAACATTTTTTAAAGGATTTTTGTCTGTGCCAAAATGATAGAGACAGCTGACTAAAAATCACCCCATCAAAATCAAGGCTGATGAACAGCAGGCAAAGACATGTGCTTCCACAGAGAAAAGGGAGGAGAATTTACAGCCAAAGACTCTCAATGACTATGTGCAGATTCCTTTATTTTGCTTTTAAATGATCTTTTGTTTCAAATGAATGTATGCAGCTTTGCCAAGAGAACAATTTCCCCAAATATTTTTTTATTTTGCATCAAAAAATGATTCAGCATTTAGCTTTCATAATGCTAAATAAATACCTTTACTACACAAGCTAATTTTATTTCTTAACATTAATTTTTGCAACCTTGCAAGGTAGTGTTTTGGAATAGCTGGGACTTAAATATCTCCTCAACCACTTTTAAAGTTTCTAGTGGCAACTGGTTGAATCAACTTAGCTTATGGTAAAACAATTGGAGATGTGTTTTCCATGCAAACCACAGGGAAAAGAAAAAGCAAGACAGTCACTTAAACTTTTACCCTGCTTGCATCAGGAGTGCAATATCTTTCCTAACAGGAAATTCATTGCTAGCAATGGATTCATTGATATACACCAGTGCTGAGGAGCCTGGCTTTGGAGGCTAGAGAAGGCCTGCAGAATTTCTTGAACTGGCTATTTACTATGGATCTAGACCACCCCACCGTGCTGATGGAAGTGTGGTTAGGAGATCTTTGAGCTGAATCAATTTGAGTTGGAATTTTCCCAGTGTATCACAGTTACATAAACACCTGTGCAAAATATCTTTGAGCTGAATTAATGGCATAGGGGTGCAGGGGGGAAGGAAGGAGAGAAATGGAGCGGGAAAGGGAAAGCTGTTTTCAGTAGCTTTCAACATTTCCTGCTTGCAGAACGTTGGTCTGGGGGACCATATTTTAGACTGTCTTTACTATAATAAGTGCAAGAGCTCATGTATTTCTGGTTTTTGTCTCCTCAGTACCATAAGCCGAGAACAATTCTCTTTAAAGTCTTTTTCTCTCTTTTGCTGTATTCATATTAAAATATATTTTTGCCAAGCTTAAATTTACAAAGCATGCTGGAGATCTACAGTGGCAAAGAAGGATGCAGTAGTCTTCTGGAATAGAGCAAAAATACTGGCAAAAGAACAAAGGCACAAACTTCACTTTGAACCCAGGTACATAGCATATTGCAACCAACACCCCATGTTTGACTTTCAATAAAGAGTAAAATTGGAAAAAAGAAAAAAAAGTGGGGGAGGGGAACACTTCTGCAGTGGGGTTGTATGGATGTTACAGCAGTCTTGTCTACTTTCCTGAAAATGCATCATTAAAGAGAGAGGTGCTACTTCAGTGCAAGAGGATACTTCTTTCTATTATGACACAGTCTCTGTAGTAGAGTGAAAGACATACTGGCACTTTGCTTTCTCTGGAGACTGCCTCTTTGCTCTGCTGTCTTGACATAAAATAAGATACTTCAGTGTGACAGTATGTGGTTGCTTTTTATATCTGGAAAAAAATGGATCAAAAATGACCAGATTTCATGTGGTTTGTGCACAGCAACAACAGGGAAAACTTCTCATTTTGTTACCCTGCCTTCCAAAAGAAGAGCAGCTCAGATTGGCTAAGTAGTGGCACAGACTTGATTAACAGACTTGCAGGTTTGAGCATGTCTTTCAGAGAGTTTCGATAAACCAAGCTTTCATACCTCTATCTCCATTTCCAAGCAGGGCCTAGGCTTTACCTTGCATAAAGGATGTGCAATGCCCTTCCATGAACACAGAGAACCATAGAATCATAGAACACTTTTCTTCGGAAGGGATCTTGAAAGGCCATATGGTCCAACCCCCCCTACAATGAGCAGGGATATCTTAAACTAGGCCAGGTTGCTCAGAGCCCCATCCAGCCTGACCTTGAATGTTTCCAGGGATGGGCCATCTACCACTGCCCTGGGCAACCTGCTCCAGTGTTTCACCACCCTCATCATAAAAAAATTCTTCCTTATATCTAGTCTGAATCTACCCTCTTTTAGTTTAGGACCATTACCCCTTGTCCTATCACAACAGGCCCGACTAAAAATTCTGTCCCCATCTTTCTTATAAGCCCCCTTTAACTAGGCTGCAGTAAGGTCTCCCCAGAGCCTCCTCTTCTCCGGGCTGAATAACCCCAACTCTCTCAGCCTGTCCTAATAGGAGAGGTGTTCCAGCCCTCTGATCATTTTTGTGGCCCTCCTCTGGATGTGCTCCAACAGGTCCATTTCTTTTCTGTACTGAGAAGTCCAGAGCTGGGTGCAGTACTCCAGGTTGGGTCTCACCAGAGCACAGTAGAGGGGGAGAATCACCTCCCTCGACCTGCTGGCCACGCTTCTTTTGATGCAGTCCAGGGTACGGTTGGCTTTCTGGGCTGCCATCGCACATTGCTGGCTCATGTCCATCGTTTCATCCACCATGGCCCCCAAGTCCTTCCTGGCAGGGCTGCTCTCAATCCCATCATCCCCCAGCTTGTATTGATACCAGGGGCTGCCCCAACCCAGGTGCAGGACATTGCACTTGGCCATGTTGAACCTCATGAGGTTGGCATGGGCCCACTTCTTGAGCTTGCCCAGGTCCCTCTGGATGGCATCCCATCCCTCAGGCATGTCTACTGTACCACTCAGCTTGGTTTCATCTGCAAACTTGCTGATGGTGCACTGGATCCCACTGCCTATGCCATTGATGAATATATTAAACATTACTGGTTCCAATATGACCCTTGAGGGAGACCACTTGTCACTGATCTCCATCTGGACATTGAGCTGTTGTCCACTACTCTCTGTATGCAGCCATCCAACCAGTTCCTCATCCACCAAACAGCCCATACATCAGATCTGTATCTCTCCAATTTAGAGAGATGGATGTTGTGGGGGACCATGTCAAAGGCCTTACATCTGTGAACGCTCACTAGAAAGCCGGTGCCTGAAACACTTTCCAGTCATTGGGTGTTTTAGAGTAAATAACTGGTTAAGAAGTCCATCCTAGTCATGTTTGCTGCTAACTTTGTGAATGTCCTGTGCACCTAAATGCAGAATCCTAGCACAAACAGGAGTTGTAAAAGAGCAGAGAGTACAAAGGTACCTCCACTTTACTGCCTTCTCAGAGGCAGAAGTCATGTGCAAGCATTCACCACTACATATTCCAAGCGCCTTGCTGTCTGTTAATGGCAACAGGTTTATTTACATTAGTATCACACTTGAAACACTGTCTGTGGAAGTGATGGACAAATTTTTAATAATGTGTTTTAGTGGTGTTAAAGCAGAAGAATTTTCCTATCTTACAGAATAACTTAGAGGAGTCAAAGAACTGAATACATCATTAGAGAAAGTGCTGGCATTGCACTGTGTGTGTGTGTGAACATGAGTGAACCAGGAACTGTTCATACAGGTTGAGAGTGTTATTTGCCATCTCCTTTTTTTTTGAAAGAATGTCCTGAGTGTATTAATTTTGGAAAGCAGTTCAAACAATGAGGTTATTCAAGCTGGCCTTATTTTTGCTGGCTGGTGGATGCCAGCACACATAGGTAAACTTCCAGCAGCCTGGATGGGAATCAGAATAATTAGAACACTTAAAAGGTTTGTACCTTAGAGGCAAAGGTTGTCATCCTCCGACTTCCATTTTCATTCACATACCACAAAACTGGGAAGGAAAGGGAGGAATGAGTTAGGCAATTTTGCATCTCTGAGTGGGCATCTGTCGCTGATAAGCAATTTTGATGGAACTTTGCCGCAGGGAATATTCAACAGTAATATATTCCTAGCTGTACCAGTGAATTTATTCATTATGGATGCCAGCATGAGAAAGCTGAATGAAGTCAAGGGAAATGAAGAAAAGGTTGTGGGGAGAAGATAATGAAAGGAAGAGGCGAGAGGGGGGGAAGACAGTTAGCAATGTAGGCACATATGTTTCAAAGCTTCTCAGATTTCCTGAAACTGAGCCTAACTGAAATGAGTAATAGTTAGAATTCAAACGCAGTATCAGGACAATCCAGGCATTTTGGAAACCACTTCCCCGCAGAGTCTTTAAGAACTACTTGATGTTGTAGATTATGGTTGGAGGAACTAACATCTGTTATATTCACCCAAAGCTATGTATATGATTCAATTTTTTTTCCCCTGTCTTGTAATGAGGAAGATTTTCCTTTTGTTTTGTTTTGTTTTGACTTGTTGAATCAGAGTACGTCAAGTAAAAAAAAAAAAAAAGTTGAAGGCATTTGTTTATTTCTGGTTTTCTTTGTAAAAATAAACTCACAAATTAGAAGGAATGGAAATTCTTGAGAGGAAAATAATGAACCAAGTAATGTTAAGTGCTTGTAATTCCTACCAAAAAAGAGTCACATCTCAACATATGGTATAAAGTTGGTTGGGAGGCCTATTGTATTATGTGCCTATGAGTATACACCCAAACCATGAAGATTTTAGCATTAAATGAAACAGAAATATTCATGTGACAATTGTTAGGTTTTTTACATGTACTGTTACTTATAATTTTTTTAATTGATCAGTTTTTATGCATGGCAGTAAGGAGTAATTTGGAAACAATTCAAGTCAACACCAATTCAAGCAACAAATTCATATTTATTGCATGAAAATAAGAAATATTTTAAAAAATCACAAAAATCTATGCTAACATGTTCAAAGGGGGCAACAAAATGTATTTTCTTCTACCTTCCCCATCCCATCCCACTTTGCATGAAACTATTTGCCAAATAAAACACTGGGCTATTAAAAGACAGCATTGTAGAAAACAGTATGGTTTTCATGCCAAGTTGCTTTTATTTATCTTGCTGTGGGTTCTAAACCTATGATGTAAAATACAGCCAACATACAGTAATGAAAAAAACTTTAATGTTTTTTTTCTGCCTTAGAGGCAGAACCTGGTAGATAAAAGATATAGTTACCTGACCTTGTTTTAGACTCTAACCTGTTATAAAGTATATTGAACATTTTAAAACTAGAGTAATGAATGATATTATGTCATTAATATAAAAAAAAAACCTTGAGGGCTGCAAGATCAACTTGTTTTAATCACAGATTAAAAAGTAGTAGAGGGATGTGACTGCTCCATTCCTTTCCCCTTCAGACAGCACATACATACATGCGCATTTAAGCAATGCTGTTAATTTGTACAACCCTTTGTCTATTCAAATTCTCCACTCTATGTATAAAGTCAGACACCTTTTATGTACAAACAAGTCAGGGGGCTGTAGAGACACACTTTCTGATTAGACACAAGTGAACGTGTATATATATATATATACCTGACAGCAGTGGTTGTTGGGTTTATGAGCAATATAGTCTGATTCCAGTACTTTTGATCCTTATGAAGAGGTTTGAATCTTCAGAAGAATGAGGTCCCTTTCCCCTTGTTGTTTGCAGATGTTATATTGATATTTAGATGAATAAGGAGGGAGTATTTAGTCTTCTTTTGAATTAACTGTATTTGCATACCAAAAATGTTTATCAAAGAATGACACTAGAGCCCCAACTAGCCAATCTTTCATGCATTATCTGAAAGTAAAAAATTTGCTGGGATGTAGGTTCATACACCCTTCTCCAGACTATCAGGATGTATATAACCTGTCTAAACAACCATCACGGGAGTTGCTAGAGACTGTCAGTGCCTTGGTTCTCAAATACCTGGGGTTAGTGACAGTGGGAGTGAATTTACACAATGAACTCTTAAGCTTAATGGTGCATTTTTTATCTTATGCATTTATTCTTACGCTATTATTGGTTATTTTAATATTTTTTTGTAGTTAAATTGGAGCTATTAACTAAAGGCAAATGCACTTTCACTAAGCAAAACAAAACCTTCATCTCCCTGATTAGATGAAGCTTCACTGGTGGGAAGCTATCATGAGCATCCAACTCCAAGACAACACTTATTACAGATCATCCAGTTGCATACATAGGAATAGTGGCCCTTGCCTGAATGCAAAAAACAGGTTTGTGATCCAATGAGAGATTACATTTCATATTCACTATAAATCCCCTTATGATACAATAAGAAAGATTATTTGCTCTTGTACTCATTGCAATGAAAGATTTTTAGCTGCCAGGAAAGCAACGAGGTTTTCTCTCTTGTTCTGCTTTTTTTAAAGAGTTATTTATCTCTGAAGGACTGTATGCCTCTGGCAAATTCTGAGTTTTAAAATACAGAGGCACTAAGTGAAATTCCGAGCCCAGTGAAGTCAGCTGAGTTTTGCCACTGAAATCTGCAGAGGCAGGATTTTGTCTACTGTTTGGAAAACGTTTGCAGTCATCAGATAGCAACCATTGCTGACATCTAGCAGAGAAAACACTAACTACTCAGCTCTCAGTAGCACTCAACTGTCTCTTTTTCTCCTTGTGCAGACACTGGGGTTGTGTGACCAAAACCAGGTTAAGTGCTTAGAAATAATCAGTGCTTAAGATAGCAGAAATCATAGGTCTAAGCCCTTTCTCCACATAAGTTCCTGTAAAGTAAGGACCACTGATGCCTTTTATTTTTTCGTTCAGATTTCTTAAGATGGACAATGGCAGAATCTGTTCAACACAGGAGAGCAGTGCTTAAAAGTCTGTGGAGAGATTTCAAATATCTACTGGTATGTTGACAAGCATGAATGTTCTTGTACAAATTTATGTAGATGCAGTCCTGGCTTTGGGACACAAAATTAGATAGAATAGCTTTGGATGGGATAGCTTGTGCACTTATCTTATGAGAAATCTACCTTAGTGAGATTCCTTTATTCCATAAAAGGAAAAACACAAAATCCAGATCACCTCACTTGCTTTTATAGCACTACAGCTTGAAAGTACAGGGAGTTGTTCATCAGAGATTCAGCATCAA
>VYZV01027123.1:0-15893 GCA_013401275.1 Pandion haliaetus | reverse complement strand
TTGTTACCGGCTGGGCTGGAACCACAACACACGCTCACATAAAGCACTTCACAAACTATACAACAGTCCTAAGACCAAAGGCCAAAAGCCACAAGCATATTATGTCATGCGTAGACTTGAGGCACAGCTAAGTTATTTGTTGTTAAAGCTCTGTTTGGACATGACGTACTATAACATTGCACCCTCTACTTCATCCATTTCTTTCATAAATAATGTTGGTTGCCTAAAGCTTTGTTATTAGTTAATGCAGTAAGCAGCTGATGTTTTTTAAAACCTGAAACATCTACAACTGCGGTCTCTTTATAACCTATTTATATTGTATTTGTAGGGAAAAGTCACCATAAGAAACAGACACTCTTCCCACATTATTAAGAGGGCTGCAAGCCATGTGTTACTATCCATTTTTAGTCTATTGGCTTTCCCTTGAATGCAGAATACTCTCCAATTTACACACACACACACACTCCTTTCAAACTCGGGAAAAAACTGAGGTGAAGGGAGTTTGCCATTTTCCTTTTTCCTTCCTTTCCCCCCCTCCCCCCCCCTTAGTCTTACTTGTCTACTTTATTCTGTTGTTTCCACTAATGAATCTTACTTTGCCCAAGTCTTATTGTCATTTTGTTGAAACTATTCAAAGTGCCTCAAGCTGCTAAACAGCCGGCAAAATACACAAACATTTAAGACTTTAGTCTGAATACTAAATCATGATTTCCAGGAGAGAACAATGTGGTCCTTTCTGATTTAATGCCTTCTTTTGAACTGTATGTCATTTTTGCTTTCAAATTAATCTGAGTGTAGAAAACAGGTTGAGTATATTTTTATTAGAAGACACTCCAAATATTTAGACAGTTATTTGAATCATGTTTTGGCAAAATGATTATGCTTGTCAGTCTGAAAACATACAATTTCCATATTTCCCTTACATTAACTCTCTTTAACAAATAATTATTAAAATCTTAAATGCTATTTACTCTTCTTTTCCCCTCCCTCTCTGGCAGGCATATTTAAAAGAAGCCCTAATAAAATATTTGGGATACATTAAGAAACATCTGAATTGCAGTTGCAATTCTAGTGTAGTCACAAGCTTGTCATTAAAATGCATAGCACAGTGCTAGTGCAGCTGTATACAGCTTTTATTATTCAGACTGCTAAATGGATAAAACATATTTTAATTTAATGTAAACTGTGCAGCTAGAAACACGAGAATATGAGGCTTTTTTATTTCCTCAGGAGAAGCCTAGATCCTTGAGCTCGATGATAACTTCTCTTGGCCGAGGGCCAGTCTAGATTTATTGCAATAGTCCCCGTGCTGCCTCTCCAGACACACATTTTGTAATACTTTAAGAAGCTGGTGGGAAAGGCCTGCTTTCAGCCTCTACCACCTTTTTTTATGAACACGTACCTGTTAATATTTTCAGGATCTAACACCGTATTCCATAGGTAGGACACAGGCAGCAGCACTCAGACTGGGAGTCAGCTCTGATACCACTGGAGCCAGCTTACACAGAGATGCACTAGAGGCCAGGACCTCACTGCTGAGTTACAGAACAAAGAAGTCCCCAACTCTGCAGCCTTTTGCACCTGCTGCACCTTTTATTAATGTCCTGAGGAGTTCACGACAGCTTAAACTCTCTCCTGCAAAGATTCTATCACTCTCCATATTGACTGAATTCTAGCTGACCAGTTCATAAACAGACTCTGATATTAACTTTGTGTCTCAAGCATTAGTCTGTGTTACTAGCTGCTAAATATCCATTATTTCTAATCACAGACTGTGTAAACACCTCTAATTTTTATTTTTAATTTCATTTATCAGGTGAACAATAAAGCAAAAGAAATACTTCAAAGCTCCCACACAACTCATCTGGAGTAGGTTGCTGGAATACCATGGAGATCCATAGATGCACACTAGAAGACCGTACAGAAGTATGCTCTGAGAGACTGGCAGTCAAAGAGGTTGGCACGTACCTTCCTCTTTAAGGCAGTCTTGCAGCAGAAATGCAAGAGAAGATAATAATGCAGGCTATAAAGGACAGTCAGTAGAGCCCATGAACCACATGAGCCATCAGTGTGAGTAAGTAAAGGGTCTAGCCTTAAAAGGAAGCAAGTCCTTTGCCAGATTTCAGCCCTCTAAGCTAAGCAACAAGGTATTTTCTGGCCCATTGTGAGCCCTTCTATTGAGGTGGCAGTGGAGTCTCATTATCTCAGTGGGCTGTAAAAGTGCCTCTAATTAGCTAGTCACCAATGCTCTACCAGAGGGTATTTTGGAGTAGATATATTCTAATTGTCTCTGTTGGGTGTCTACAGCGATTCCATAGAAAACAACCTTCACACAGGGTATGCTCAGCTTGGAGGCATTCCTGTCTGCTCTTTCACTCATTCACAGCATTTTAAGCCTGGATGCCACATAAAGCTGCGACGGACGTGCTACGATTAAAGACAGAATAAAAATGAAATGAACCAATAGACCGAGGTTAAAAATTGGAAGTAGCAACAGCTAATTAGTTCCATAGTTGAAAAGAGAGAAGCCACAGTGCTTCTGTTCAAGAGGCTACTGCTGCTATTACAATATGCTGGTATTCCAGCAATGTGTTTCTACATCTCTATTTTTTTTTTTAAATGAAAATGTACATTTTTATTATTGATATCCAGTTGCTAAAGCTTCAGTATTTCTCAGTCTTCCTATAGCAATCTCTTGCTAATCACTCTGACGTCTACGATGCCAGAGTCATCACCTACTTCTCCCTTACCACAAAAGAGGGTTCTGTAATGCAAAGTAAAAGAGAACATTCATTAGGTAGTGACAGAAAATGACAGGCGTCACAGACTCCATCCTCTTTTCCTCTAGTTAGAGGCTAAACCAGATGTAAACATTCGATTTACTTTTACCCCTTCCTTGTAATACTGGCGATACAGATGCCCGCTCACTCACACACACAGACTTTCATTCCCTCACTTAGATCCAAAGGGCTGAGTTCTCCTGTATCCCACACGTACAGGGTTGAGGGAATGCATGCATGTCTTACTGTAGGTATTTATGGAGAAGGACAAAAAATGGTTACTTAAAAAAGCCCTTATGCTACCCTAATTTCAGAATGTGTTATATGCAAGGACCTTGGCCATAGGCTCTTGCATTCGTAGGGTAACGTCTTCAGAAGTGCAAAATTATTCTGTATGATTCATGCATTTGGAAAAAAAGAAAAAAAAGTTAAGCTAAACAAAAAGTCATATATATAACATAACATCCAAGTGACTCAAATTCAAGACATTTCACTTAAAATATGTTATCATCTGCCTGCTGACAGGATTACTAGTGCATCTGAAAAGAGTTATCAATCTCTTTTTTTTTTTTTTAAATCAGACAGTGCTTCTCTGAGATCTCTGACACCAGACCTCACCGGGCACCAGGCAAATTCTAGTCTAGACTAGTTTGGGCTACAGCAGTTTTGGTCCTACTACAGGTTCCCTTGCAACACGATCAATGTCAGCCAACTGGCCCATGGCCAGATATTAGCCATTTGGAGCAGTATTAAGCTTTCATTCAGGTGGAGGAAATTTTACTATACTTGGCAATCAGATTTTCTATCAATTTTCTAGACAATCAGATCTCTGTGGAAAACAAGTCTGCTTAGTCATTCCTCTGTCCTATCTCTAATTATTACTCAGACCTTTAGATAGCAGCAAAAGATCTATGAATAATGCTGTCACATTCAAGTCTCAACACACACCAGTAACCTCAGTCCGTTTGTATTATATTCTCGGCCACATATGTCTGCTGCATGCAAGATTATTCCTATTTACAGCAGGACAGTCCTGAAAGTTTTCTCATTTTCCACATGCAATTCACATCTTTTTCTTGGCTGTTTATGACAAGATTTCACCCACTTTCTTTCTTAAGTTTGAAGGTTACTGAAGTTCCTATTCACTCACATTTCAGAGACTCATGCGTGACTTAAACTTTGATAGCAAATGCAAATCACAGCAGCATTATTTCCATGAATTTATTGCTTTTAATCCGAAATGAGACTTTCATGTCTGGAGATTTATCTAGATACTTCATCATTTAAGTAAGGACACATCTTAATGAAAAATCACAGGGTGCTGACAACACTGGTTGAAAAGTTACTATTTTCTATGAACACAATGTTCTTCCATCCCTCCTCTGATTCAGATGTCTACATGTATAACTATAAGAATATTTTTCAAAAACAGTATCCAACACAATGTCCAACTTCCCTTCAGCTCTGAGAAACATGTTTCAGTTGACTGAACAAATTAGTTCCTCAGTATCACATAAAGGATACAGGTAACTGAGTTTCTCTGCCTTTCCCTCCTTCTTGCTGCTAAATTATTTACATTCTGTTCAATAAATAAAATCAAGATTCAAAAGTTGAGCTTCCTGAGGGCACTCTTTGCTAACAGAGATTTTTAAATGTACAACTTGTTTTTGACTTTTAATAACATCCAGAGAGATACTTCGTTTTATAAATTGTCCATGTGACATGCGTGCATAATCAGTGGAGCTCCCAAGAAGTAACCACATTTTCTCCTCTATGTACCTGCCATCTACTTTTTGATTGTTCTCTTTGATCTGCATGAACATGCCACTCTAACACCATCTAACCAGCTTACTGGATTGGGACCAAAACAGCAGGAATTCACGATGTGACCACAAAGAGAAACCTTCGAAAGAGTAAGGGTGAGAAAGCAGTGCTAAAGAATTACAGTGCTGATACACCTCACCAATGGAAAACAAGGACTAGCCTCTGGGTGCCATGCTGGGTTTCTTGGAGGGACTATATTATGAAAGGCCCCAAGCTGAGTGGGATTTGTTGCCAGACCAACAGTTGCCACTGTTTATTAGAGCCATTTTTCCTCAGCCAATGAACTGAAAACAACAAGAAAATAATCCACAGTTGTCTGAGAATATAAGCCACCAGCAAGCAGTCCTTCTCAACAGCATTAAAAAAAAAAAAAAAGCAGCCATTAAGCTTGCTTAACACAGCTGGAACTGGAACCAGTTCTGTTTCTAAATTGCTACTGAAAGCAATGGAAAAACCCAATTGAGAAAGAAGTAGCTGTAGTAGCCAAATTGCAAATGGCTTGGAAAGAGGGCTTTTCAGCTGACACACTCTGCAATGCTTTATAAGAGGGGTCAACAACCTCTGAAGATTGAGATGACAAACTGTGTGCTTCCTTCCCAAATTAGGAGTTAAGTGTGCAAGAAGGACCTCGTGTAGAAAGCTGCCGATCAGGATTGCTGCCCAGTTTCCCACTTTCGCCCAGCTTCTACTGCTTCTCTCAACACGCAGTAGTTCCCAATCCACAGGCCTGTGTCAATGCTGCCTTGTGCCATCCAAAACTTGTGCTGGTGCTGCCTTTAATATATGTATGCCACAGATTACCATCCTCTCCCACTCTTCATGCCATCAGTGTAAGCGGAAGACTGGAAGCGTGTCTGAGAGAGGGACACGTCTAGAGAAAGTGTTTCAGAGTTGTCCTTGTCAGTTGCTCCCTGACAGATAACCACAAGACTGACATTGTTTGCTTTTCGGGGCCAAACCAGCTCCTGACAATTAAATATACACAGGTGTCCACTGTCCAAAGCTGACCAGGGTCTTACACCAGCACCAAGACACTAAGAGAGAGATCATTAAAATCTTTTGCTCTTCTCCCTTGCTGGGAAAGAGGGTTCCTTCCTATCATTAGTCTGTCTCATTCTTCTCTTTCCTTCTTCCCCTTCCCTATTTAGTGCAGTTACAATGAGAAAGCTGTAACTATAATAATGCTGCACCTAGATAAAGTGGGAAATGGCACAGGATTACTCATATCTTGAATTGTTCAAGGCTTAGGGACTGCAATGCTCATAAATAACACTTCAAGCAATTCTACTAGAGGTCCATAGCTCAATATGACATAACTGCAGTCTTGAAGGTGCACTACTTAGCCTGCAGCCATTTCAGAGAATTGTTAAAAATTAAAACAGAAAAATAATTTTAAAATTCACCAGCTCACACAAAGGTTTTTACTTAAAAATATGGTACTAAACTCTACTCTAATTCAGGTATTCCTGAAGTAAAGAAGCATCAAGATGGCTGAAATCCCATTTCCTTGCCTAAATGTACAAAAAGCAACCAGAATTGAAATTAAAAATATGGAATTGTTATAGAGGTAGGACAATTTTTTTAATAGAAAAACCTTGTTGTGATAAACACTCAGTTGGATCCAAACTGAAAACAGACCAACCAAATTAGACAATCTGTATTATACAGAATCTACACCGAGGAACACAGCGATAAAGCTTTATTGAACAGGTGTAGCAGGTGAAAGACAAGATTTTTAGAAAGTCAAATAAGCCAAGATAAGATATTTTTTAATATGCCTTTATGGACTTTTAATTAGATAAAAACCTGATAGTACCAAATAGTTTCTGAAAAAATACATTTTGCAAAGATGTCCAAACTACTGTTAGTTCCTGAAGATTTCCTAAGAAGCTCAGATAAGTATCTGAAATTCTGAATTCTTGGCCAAATTTCTCGATGTAGACATAGACCACAATCAAAACCCTGAAATCAAAACACAATGAATTTTGAGATTTTTCTTTAAATACATCATCACCTTTCTCCTGACAAAGAGAGTTGCTTTAGAAAGATTAAAACCTGATTATTATATTTAAGCCTATAATGTCTAATAACTAGCTTAGTTAAATGTTTGATAACAGTGAACAGCAAGGAAGCTTCTCAAGAAGGATGAACAAAAGAAACAAGCAGCAAATAAAAACAAACAGCCACAAGACTATCTGGAAACTTATCAATTTACCTGTATTTCTGAAACCAGATGACAATCACCAGCTATTTGGCCAGGTAAGAATCATCAAAGTTTAAAAAGCATAATTCATTAGTTCACATCTGCCTAGCACTTACTTTCTAGAACTCTTGCAATTTTCCTTTGTGACCCACAACTCAATTGTGGCTTTTAGCAGAAACTAATTGAGCTTCGTAAGGGTCAGAAGGGCTGGCCACTCCCAGCTGTAGGTAGGACCAGCCCCACATTTATTTGGGCTTGGGTTTGGTTTGGGTTTTTGCTTGTTGAGGATCCCTTCCTTTGGCTACAGACAACAGATCCCTCCAGCACCCAGAAACGAGGCTTTCCCAGCCACGTCCAGAGCCAAACTCACAACAGACCTCCCTCATCCCAGGGTACTTTAAAGTACAGCACACTCATTTTTTCCTGGCTTCAGGAAGGCCTTTCCTATTAGGTAAAATTGAGAGATCTGCTTCTATTTCTACTAAATCTGTAACTGTTCTTCCCTCTTGGCTCCACGCTAGCAGGATGGGGTCACTCCCTCCATGGGCTCTTGCTGAGCTTCTCCAGCTCACACAGCACTTGTCCACCATGTTCCACAACTGCTTCTTTGTCATCCATTTCTTTGGTACTGAGTACACGAAGCAAGGTGTTATTTATATAGTCTGCATCCGCCATCAACAAGATTTCTTATTATTCATCCAGTAGGATGAAATTGTCATACCCCACACTGGCATCTAAATATTTCCTTCAGATAATGACTGAATAGTCCTTGAAATTGTACCCATTATGCTTCCAACCCCCATTTGCCACCTGCAGTCATCATCTCTGTCCATCTGCACTCATCATGGTTGTTCATCTTTGTCAAATTTATAGCAAACAGTCTTGGAAGGAACAATGCACAAAGCAGAACTGTAAAGATGAGAAACAAAATATGGGTGGGGGTGTCTCTAACAAAAGCCAGGTGTAGAAGTTATTAATTAACTGCAGAGATATGGCACGAGCGATTCAAAGTACAATTTAAATAATTGGCACAATCCATTTGCTTGATGCATCTGAGAATTATGTGCCCTTACTTTTTCACTGAAGCACTAAATAACATAAAATTATTTAGGAAAGCACGTTCATTAAATTCTACCATACCGTGAGAAGCAGGTCTTAACCAAAGTATTTAGAATAAAATATTCATATTTCAGATGATACAGGCAGTAAATTTTGACAGCATCCAATCTCTGGGACTGCAGTATCTGTACTCAAGGCCCCAGAGAAGTAGTGTTAATTGTTTCTTTTTTAAAGCAGTGCTTAAGAGAAAGAGCTTTAATTTGATCAAATGAAACTTAATGAAGGTGATTTAGCCTATAAAGTTAATCATCACTTTGGTGTCACTGTTTCACAGGTTTTGGAGACGTTCCATTCTGAGGGAGGAATGCAAACTTCACAGACAAGGACACATCAGTGCTTCTCCCACTATCAGTTCTACAGATAAAGGAGAAGATGTAGTGTCTGATTCACAGGCACACTGCTTTTCCCACTTGCATTACGATAAATATAATCTTCCTTTTCTTGGACTTACTTGTAGATAAGCCTCTATTCCATGTACCTATCTGTGTACTCTCCAGGCTCCCCAGCGTGTATTTCTGCGCATTCTAGAGCATCTTAAAGGAAGAAAGGTCTATTAAAGCCCTCATCTGCTGGGCCAGGCTTTCCCCTGCACTCTCAGGGCCTGATCCAAAGCCCACATCTATCAGTAAGAGTGTTTCCAGTAAATGTAATATGCATTCAGTCAGGTCCCTGATTGTTCACTCTGGTCCCCAATTATTTAGCCTACAGAGGATACAAGCTTTATGAAAGCAAAACACACTACTGCAATAGGGACAAATTATTTTCCCCGCTTTAAGCTGTCTTCCTGTGGTAAATGCAGCCTGGGACTGTAGAAACCAAAGGGACTATCCAGAGATTTCCAAGCTGTTTCACTTCTTTCTGGCAACCAAAATAACCAGAGATCATGAGTGCTGAAACTACAATGAGAGTATCGAAGTATTTTAAAACTAGTTTCTGCATCATGCCAGNAGGTCTGGTACCAAGGTAAATTATTTTCTTTTTCTCTAGGAGATAAATTTTGCTCTGTGAATCCAGTTATTCAGTATTGTACATATATGTGTCCACAATATTCCCCTCCTTCAGCAAAAAACAGGCTAGCAGGTCAGCATGAGGGATCATCAAAACCTAATATTATGAATTAATTAATTATTATTAATTATTATTAAATAGCAATGAACAATAACTGTTTAGGATTATGGTACAGTGACTGCACTCAGAATATAAAAGGCAACTCCTGCAAAGTGTCAGAACCCTCAATTTTACATTTAGATAGGAAACTCAATACCACGTTCAGGCTTTCTCACGTTTTTATTCTTCTTCTCCATGACTTATTTTCCACTTCTTTACTACCCAATAAAATTAACCTGAACAAAAATACACACAGGCACTTTCATCCACCTCATCCAGTTCAAAGTTGTCTGATGTCAAGTCACAATTTTTGTACTTTTGCTCATTCACATTCTATCAATTGCCAGCAACTATTACAAAGTGGGGGTTTTTTGTGTATCAGAAGGCTTTTATTTGTGGAATATATAACATTTTGATAAATACCATAATTTTAAGTGTTTTAATACCATAATTTTAAGTGTTTTAAAGCCTGCTTTACGCTGTTAATGAGGTCATGCAATAAAGAAATGGCAATTACAAAGAATTTCTTTAAAGCTACTTTGCTTGAAAAATAAAATGCCTGCACAAATTTGCCAGTTAAAAATCAAAATTGTAATGAACTACATGTAAGCCTTTAGTACAAATAGAATTCCTGACAGATTTATGTTCAGGATAAAAAATGTTACCTGTCAAAAACAGCTATAAAAAATTAAATATCTGCTTAATGTGAGGCTTCAAGTATTGCAAATGTAGCATTCATTATCATAAACACAGTAGTATGATCTAATTATGTATTCTGTACTAAGTTTGTCAGATAACACAATTTGAAAATGGCACAACTAAATCAAATATGTTCTACTTACCCATTGAGTGATAGTGAAATTGCACATAAAAAGGCTTCTTCACAGTCAATTTTGAGATGCTGCAACTTTGCAATGGGTTTTATTTTATTTTAGGATTCTATCATCAGTTTACCAACCTATTTTAGAGATTTTTCCAACGGAAGAGTGTCTTCATATCCAGACACAAATAGATGAGTTGTTATATGAATCATCAATCTTACCACTGTTTATCTTCATCTCACACACACTGTCAAAGTACTCATCTTTTTCC
Source organism: Pandion haliaetus (assembly GCA_013401275.1). Taxonomy (NCBI): domain Eukaryota; kingdom Metazoa; phylum Chordata; class Aves; order Accipitriformes; family Pandionidae; genus Pandion; species Pandion haliaetus. Next base: position 5,768 of record VYZV01027123.1, on the reverse strand, counting down.
ACTGTCCTTTGATTCGTAATTTAGGAAAAGGCAAGATAAGTCTTTACAAACTATATGATTGAAATGGAAAAGCAAGGCAAGAATCTGAAGGTCAGTTAGCTTGGTTTCAACATCAGGATTATCAACTTCAAGGACAAAAGAACGTGATTCGTATCATGCAACTTAAGACTACATAAAAAATAGCCTGTCCTGTTAAACTAAAATCAGACATAAGAAACTGTAAGAAATATAAGAAATTGGTTTTTTGTGCACTAGAGAGGTGGAGCTGGGGCAAAATTAATTAATCTTTCAAATAACTTTTCCTCAACATCACATGAATTTCACCTCAATCAATCTAGTCTCCAAATAGAAAACCCTGGGACCTCATATAGGTCTTACTTTTGCTTTCTGCTCAAACTCATATGCCATTGACTGTTGTTTCTCTTAGTAGCAGTGAAAGAGCACAACTTCTGCTGTCTTACCCTTCAGCTAGAGTCATTTTCTCTAGAACAATCCCTCCCCTGCCATTCTGTGATACGGGCTTGCCCTCACAGCCTGCCCAAAGACATACAATGCTTGTTCATCAGGTGCATTTTTAACAGTTCTTTGAGAATCAAGTGCTACGCTTATTTTCTGTGGTGGTCTGTATTTTCTACTCCCTTCATTGCTCCCTCCTTGCAAGTAAGGTTTTGATCATTCCCTTGTTCTCCGGTTCCCAGCTCCTTTAATGTCAGTCTGAATGTATTATCATAGAGCCTCTTTTTTACAAATTCTGATGTCTGACCGGAGTGTCTCAATGGGATTTGCAAAGCTGTGTTAACACAAGGAAATAGCCTAATTATTATCATCATCATTTCCATTCCTGTTAATGGCAAAACTGATCCTAGGGTCACAGTCCCGTTCTATCTGACACATAGACAAAACATCCAGCCAAAAGACCATCCCTGTTTCAAAGAGCCCACTCTGCCCACTATGTGTGCACATTAAAAGACTGTAAAAATGGGTTCTGAATAATTACTGTGTTAGTCCTGACTTAGAGGAAGATGTCTCATTTATCAAGACATCAGCATTCAGTTTTCTTCCTTTTTCCTGACTTAACTTTCTGTATGTTTTTTAAACTTGTAAAACCAAATGTGTATCTTTTGAATTAAGAACAGGGCAAAGAGAGATCCTACTATATGCATAAAACAGCATAACGTAAGGCTGCAAAGATACATAGAAGAAAATGGAGGAAATTGAGTAGTACATACACATTTAAAAGTTACTGACACAAACACTAATATTTACTTCCAAATCCCAATACTAACTGTCCACATGAAGATTCATGAAAGACATAGGGAGGACCATCACAGATGCCGTACGTACAGCACGACTTCAGACACGGCATCTCTAGATAATTTGATATGGCTGAATACCAGAATTCTCCTCACAATCAATTTATCTCATGAAATCAGAAGGCTATACACCACTGCATGGCACAATTGTTTTCCAGTTGTTTAGTATAATTATTTCACAGTGAGCCCAACTTCAGAGCCTATTGAAAGCTCATGCTTGAGGACTAAGCAAATTTGACCTCAAAGTGAAGAATGAGGCATCTCCTTGCACCAAGATCCAGGTTATACCCAAGAAAATCACCTCCTTAAGGGCTCTAGTAACACTGAATCTTGCTGGGAAGCATCTGTCCAGTGCGCACACCAATCAAGAACCTGTTTTTTGAAGACGTCATACAGAGTTACGCACAAACGTCTTTTTAAAAATGAGACAATCTTAAAAAGGAGATCAAGAAGGTAGCATCTGGCATATCACTGTTTCCAAATGATGGTACAGCCATAGATCAGAGGCAACAAAACATGGCTTAAGGATCTGAGAATGTTCCTGCTGTGCTGGTTATGGGCTCTTGTGCTCTGTCAGTTAGAAGCACGCATACAAAAAAATGCCATCAATCTGAACTATTTTGGTGTGTATAAAAAATAGTCTACAGTATGTAGATTATCCATAGCTTGTCTTTTCCTGAACTCAGTTACTATAAAGGAAAAAAAGAACTTTTTTAGATTTTTTTAAGAGGTTTTTTGACTCTATCCCTTGGCATGTCTCCATTTTCTGCTCAGAATGTTAACATGGGTGCCACAATTCAAGAACGCTTAACGTTTGTCTGGCATTTGGGGACATCTGGCAAGCTACTTTGAGCTACTGCACTGCTGTGTGTCTGGAAATCTTGGATATTTCTACTCATTGAAACAGATCAGGTGCCAAGCACTTGTAGAGTAAATCTGAGTGTTCAAAAAGCACTAAATATGATGCCTATTAAAAGCACTGGGCTTATTATGTAGGGCATCCTGGTGTACATCATTCCATGTAAAAGAAAAAAGATTTTAAAAGCTATGTTACAAATGTTCAGCTCTACAATTGGAAGGAATGAATGCTGAATAAATATCCTGTTCAGGTGAGCATCAAACATTTTAGACTTATGTTGTGGTTTAACCCCAGCTGGCAACCAAGCCCCATGCAGCCACTCACTCACCTCCCTCACGTCAGGATGGGGCACAGAATCAGAACAGTCAAAGTGAGAAAACTCCTGGGCTGAGATAAAGACAGTTTAACAGGTAAAGCAAAAGCTGCACACACAAGCAAAGCATAACAAGAAATTCATTCACCACTTCCCACGGGCAGGCAGGTGTTCAGCCATCTCCAGGAAAGCAGGGCTGCATCACGTGTTAATGGTTACTTGGAGACAAATGCCATCGCNGTGGGGTGGGGTGAGAAGCAGAAAAGGCCTTGGCTCTGTGTAAGCACTGCTCAACAACTGCTAAAACATCCCTGCATTATCAACACTGTTTTCAGCACAAATCCAAAACACAGCCCCATACCAGCTACTGTGAAGGAAATTAGCTCTATCCCAGCCAAAACCAGCACAACTTATCTGTGAGATAATTATAATTTTGGAAAATAATTTTTTTTCTGTTTTTAGCAAATGCTAGTATTTGAAAGAAATTATTAGGGAATTAAATAAAAAATATTTTAGGGATTTCTTACAATATTTAGTAATTAATACTAAGACCACTACAGTAACTGAAAAGGGAGCGCTAAGCACTGTGGAGCCCTGAACAGTATGTTCATGTGCCTATGATCAGATTGTTCGTCTTCACATGTTCATAATGAAGCAGTTCTTTTGAGATTAAGAGTCCCCTTACAACAGCACTAGTTTACTTTAGTGGAGGAGAGCAGGTTCTGCCTTCACTTGGTAACTTCTGAGTTGTTCAACTCAACTGATTATTAATTTTAATGTATTCTTCATTCAAAGGTACCAAGGACTTTATTTATTTCTTTTTGCTATAGACACCATTCACCTACTTGGAAATATAATCCAAAATCACAGTTTTACGTTTTCACATACAACTCAGTACTCTTCCTATTGGTACCCCCTTCTCAATTTATGGTTCCACTTTAGCTGATTTTTTTTACACTGCGTATTTTTACATTTCTTTTACTTCCAATGTTGCATAATGCAAGCCTTTAACTATCCTGATTTTTACATTTTGTCTCACCTTTGTTTATTTTACTTGATTTCTTCAATATGAGCAAAGTACAAGTGACAAATAATTCTTGTACAGCACAATCCATTTTAAGATTATGACATTAATAAAACAAACCTAGATATAGCTATATATAAGATACAGGCCACAACCATCTGCGAGTACCTACTGCGCACAACACGCAATAATACAAGTCCTCTTCCATTCAAAGGAAATGCTGGGCTGGAGCATCTTCAGAAAATAAGCACTCAAATTTAATCTTAATAATACAAACCAAGGGACTAAATTTTTTTCCTCTCAACATTCAGCCCACCACGATATTGCTCAAAATAGATGAATAATTTAAAAAACTTCAAAAATATTGAAAAAACAGGAACTCTGTTCATAATGGTGCAGCTAAATAATGAATTGAAATCATTCCATTATCAACACCACACAATTGGGGCTTACAGGGGAAATATTGGCACGCTATGAATTAGAGATGCAATAATACAATTTTTGATTCCTAATACTTAAAATTTTCCCCATGATGAGTATGGTAAGAATAATAATAATACTGTGCAATAACAGTAATTAATCTAATTAGTTCATTAAAATGATGATGTATATTATTATTATAGGTCATAAATTAAGACACCAAAATATTGTACAAGACGTTCTCTGAACATAAATAGAGATGAAATATGTTTTCCTCTGCACAACGGACAAGGCAGCAGCTGTTTCCTTGGTAAAAAAAAAAGAGAGAAGATTATCTAAAGATGCAAATGAAGTTTCTTTCACTAACCACTGTGAAGGCTGAATATCGATGACATGAAAGTAATTTTTCTTCAGATGGAATGACAAAAGTCACAGGCCACTGCAGACCAAGGAAAGCTTTTCATTTCCCAGTTCAAGACCTATGACCTAGTAACACTTCCCCTGCCCTATTCATCTTCCCTTGTCCCCTTCCCCATAAGAAACTTCCATATATAATGCTATATTTATGACTAAAGTTTTAATAGTATGCTTGCTTTCTTTCTCTAATATATTTATGGTGTTTCATGTATAAGCTTTTGGGCATACATTTGTATGTATTAAATATCTATGTCATATATGATAATAAACACATATCTTGGTATGTGGAGGTGAAAACCTTGAGAAAAGTTGCAGAAACATATGATAAATCAATTATTTATGCCCTTTTTATTGCCTCACTGGCCAGATAATTCTGTGTTCCCCGGAGCTTTACTCTAACGTTCCAATCTAGTGAGCAGATTACAGCATCCATCATTTACTTGAAATCAACATGCCAAATAAATATTTCTTCCATCTGCCTCTAACATGAAATGTCACCTCTTTTCTACAAGCACTGGTAAGATTCAGTCTTAAAAGAGCTCCAGGTTTCCCTGCTATAAAAGCTTCAGAGTCTAACAGCACCTAGGCCAAGGAAAATGATGCCAATGAGACAGGATATTCCAACGCCCTGCTCACATTCACTCCAAGCCTTGAAAGACCGCAAATCATCTACCTTGAATACAGGTAAATCACATGGAAAATATTTTTTCAGAAATACATATCACTACAATCCATCCTTTCTTGGGTTTCCTAGGAAAATGTACTAGATGCTGTGCCACTGTGTGAAGCCCTCCATGGAAGTCAGCCTTATGTACCCTAAATATTGCCTCACTCTCTACACCCCAGATCCTACCAGAAAACGATATCCTGCAGGGAATAGCAAGACAGAGAGAAGAGCAAAGTGGATGCTGTAGAGAGATTTTTCCAAATGAAAGAATTGGCAGAGATCACACACAAACAGAAGGTCACATAAAATAAAAAATACTGCAAAAGCTTCTGGGTTAGTAGCATCTCTGGCTGACCTCTGACTTACGTAAGCAGTTTCACCTGTTTACAAAGTTCTTTAACACTGGCACAGACAGTGTCATCGTTTCGGTTTCAGCTCAGCCGGTAACAAGGCACCATGAAGCCACTCGCTCACTCCTCCCGCCCCCTCCGGTGGGATGGGGAGGGGAATCGGGAAGGAGAAAAATAAAAAAAACCCGAAACCTCGTGGGTTGAGATAAGGACAGTTTACCGGGACAACACAAGGAGAGAATTTACAACAACAACAATGGTACTAATAAAAGAACATACAAAAAAACGAGTGATGCACAGTGCAACTGCTCACCACCCGGAACCCGACACTCTGCCGCTTCCCCCACCGAGAGCCGAGAGTGAGAGCCCTCCCTCCCAGCCTGCTCCCCATTTCTATACTGAGCA